>JABUQX010069611.1:0-28859 GCA_015478945.1 Trachelipus rathkii
ATTCAAGTGGGTCATTACCGTACAAAAGTCACATAGAATTTTTCCGAATTTTTTTTGAGTTGGTGCTTCAGCGTTGGTACAACTATTTCCAACCAACACTTTTTGGGATTTGATTGAAAATGCAAATAATTTTTTCCTGTCGGGCGAAGGGAATGAATATTTTCAGCATGAAGCTTGTAACAATAGGAAAGGTTTAAACTATGGATACTTTCTTTTTATCATAGTTTTGGATTTGTCTTGAAAAAATTTCAAAAAAATAATTGGGAAATTTTTAAAACATTTTCTTTTGAGTATACAAAAAATAAATTATCTAAGTAAAAAGTGTATCTCGACCGAACTTAAAGATCAGCGCCTGAAAATTTGATTTTTGATTCGGGACTATGTAGAAAAAAATTATCTTCAATATTTCACTTTTTGGAAAATGATAAGAATGTTTTGAAAAAAGCAATCTTGGTTAATTTTTTTTATGAATATATAAAATCTTTAGGCTTGTCTCATCGTACTAAATTAATCACTTGCCTTACGATAATTTTTTTGTATACCAAAGAAAAATTTTTTAAAAATTTCCAGATTTTTTTTTTTGTTGAAATTTGAGGAAGGAAAAATCGGGAAACTAATTCATAATATTAATAGTAATAATCTAGTAAAAGATGTCCTGCTCCCGCTACATTGCCTGAAAATTTCATCCACTTCGCCGGAAAGCAAGATAAAATTATCGCAATTTTTTATTTCAAAATCCAAAAAAAGTGGGTTTGAAATTGGACAACGCTGAGCACAAAACTTTCAAAAAATCGAAAAAATTCTAGCGTGACTTTTAAACGTATTTCCCCAATTATTATTGAAGTAATATAAAGACATTTCTGGAAGAAAAATTCTTTCTTTTCTTATAACATTTGTCAAATGCATGTGGTTTTGAAAAATTGAAAACTTTAAAAATTTCTACTACAGACACCGAAAAACACCGGAAAACACAACGTTTTAAAGGGCAAAAAGAGCTACAGTTTGGTGTTATAGAGTCAAAATCGCTGAATATATCGAATTTCGATGTCATTATTAAGTGAGCAAAAATGTGCTAAAATCTAAAAATGCTCCTCCCTTGAAACTAAAATGCACTCTTCAAGAAATTCAATTTCAATGTTTGAAGCACGGAGTGGCTGGATACAACAAATGGCAAAAGTAAAAAGTTGAAAGCTTGGAGCTTTACTGAAATCATATAGAACTAATGCCCTTTTTTACTTGAAATAAAAACCGTCTGTTAATTGAAATGGTGCTACCGGTTTTACAATACCGTATTGAAAGGTCTTTTTAGCACCTTTCGAAGGAAAATACTGGCCTAAGAAACACAATACGTACAAACAGGCTTAATGGACTACTGTAGGATGATATCAGAAATGGTAAGTAAAAAATGAAACGAATTGAAAACCAATGGTAATTACGGAATTCGCTGGAAACCGCAGGCGTCTAGCTGTTTTAGATTTACATATTAGTTTACCACTCAGGAGCTCAGTACTATCGCAACATCCTGATAAATATTACTTTAACGTCTTTGAAAGATTTTTTTTTTTTTTTTCCGTTCACCTGTAACATATCAAAATTTTTTTTTAAATAAAAACTGTTTTCTATCTTTGTTTACTTTTTTTGTAACCGAAATAACTTTTATTATATTATATTTTTAATTAGCCTTTGAAAAAAATGGAGTTTAACCAACCCATCCAGTCTATTGATCAGTGTGAGCAGGACTATAATCATCAACTTCTAGTGTCCTGCAAGTCAAAGTCTGCGTACACACCAACAGACAACACACACACCTCTACAACACACCACACACCAACACACACAACAACACACATATATAATATATTATATCTATTAGTATAATATTATATAATATATATATATATATATTATATGATAATTCTTATAATATTTTATTTCATAAATATACATAAAAAATAAATTATATAATATAATAAATATCAGCTCAACCTTGCCCCTAAGAAATCCTGCCTCGCCTTATCATATATAAATATATTATATAATTATTATATATATAATATATATAATATTATATATATATATATTATGTATATCATATATAAAATATATATATATATTATATTATATAATAATAAAATAATATATAGTATAATTTCCAATTTACAACCGCCAGGTAAGGGTCAAGACATGTCAGCGGGGCAGCATCTTCGGAATATTCCTCTAATCTTCCAAATACTACCATCTTCCCTCAGACTTCTGCAGCTCGACGGATTCCATTCTTCTCAATGAGTCCACAGAGCTTTCCCATCTCATCCTAGGTCTTCCTTCTTGTCTCGTTCCTCCGGTCTCCACTCCTCATCTCTTTTGCTACTCTCTCGCTCTTGCATCCTCTCCTGGTGTTCCCACCAACCCAATCTAGCTGCATCCATATATTCAATATGAGGAACTTTTCACTCCAACCTCCTCCCTTATGCTTTCGTTTCTCTGTCTGTCTCTTCTAGTCCTTCCCATTATCGCTCTCAAAACGTACATCTCCCCGACTGTATTCTACATCCTACCTTGTTTCGTCCATGTCTCGCCCCATATAGTAAATCAGTGTTAACACCCTTCAAAGATCATACCCTTTCACTCTACCCTCTTTGTCTATCTTTAAATGGGATACACTGCTTCCTTACTGTCCTCATACTGAGCTTACCTATTGGTGAAATGCTCTTGTACATATCCTCCTTCTCTCCAAATAATCCCAATATTCATTTCTCCACCGTCTTTATATCAGTCCCCTCCACCTCTATTGTCACCAACTTCTTCCTCCTTCTTTTCACCTTCCACCATGATCTCCGTCTTTCTGCGTTTATAGTCAAGGAGCCGCCTCTCTCAGCCTGTGGCAAAACATATCACTACCTCTCTCAACTGTCTCCCTCTTTCGTCCAGCACAGCTCAAGTCGATCAGCAGTTAAAGAGCAAAATACACCTTTCAAATCTCCGATTTCTTCTTCCCACTTTCTTTTATTCACTACATCCAGATCACATACAACTCAAAATTGGTGCCGAACGGCGCTTTCTTGTTTTAAACCTGTTCTCACCTCGAACCATTCCTTTTCTCATATTGTTCTTACACTTACTTTTTGCATCCTTGTAGCAATCTCCGCAGAGCTCCTCCAATTTCTACCCACATGCATATTCCTCGTCTCAGCATCGTCAAAGTCTCTCTCTAGCCACTTGGAATCCGAAAAGCTTTCTTCGGATTCTATATATATCTCGGTTTGGTTGAATTCCATACCTTTTCACAACGTGATTTCTCAAGAAACAAGTAGATCCGTCGTGTTTTCTGTTCTTTCTATAGTCCGTCGCTGGGCCTCACGCAGTCTGGGTGTCTACTACTATCTCAACTCTTGTTATCTCTAAAATCCCGTCATAGTTTTTTGCCAGATAGGTTTAAGCAGGAAATTCCTCTTGTAGTTTTTACTAGTATTCCTGTTATACTCTTTTCCTTATATATTTGACACGTAAATTGACTTCCCCATCCTTCTGTAACTTTCAGCTGTTGTCAAAATTTTATTAAACGTTTAAAAAAAAAAAAAATTTCATTTTCTCTCCTCTCCTCTTGTTATCAATTGCTATAGATTTTCCCATCTTCACTACCGGTGCTACGTTCTTCATCGCTTCAGAGCCACCTCTAACTTCTTCCATAGTTATCTCCTCCCCTCCTAGTCATTCCTCTCCTGATACCAACATGTCTCTCCTGCCTTCCCTGTTTCAATTCACATTTACAGTTACTGAAGTACTCCGTCATCTCCTGTTTGTGTCTGATGTTTTCACAAAATCTTTTCCCTGCTTATTTATTGATGTATTGCACACTTTCCTGCTTTGATCATCTATAGTTGTTGCCGTCTAAAAATCTTCTTCCTTTCTGCCCTCCCATCTGCCATATATTCTTACGACTTCTCTCTTTGCACCTTCTTCTTTTACTCTTCGTGTTCACTCTCTCTGCACAATTTCTTGCCTCCTAAGCCCTTGTTTTTACGGTTCTATTTTTCAGCCACCTTCCATAAATACCGTTTCTTCTCCTTTTTATGTCTCCTTCACTTCGGATCAGCCACCCACTTTGTTGTGTCTTGTTCTTCGTTCTCCTACCCATACTTTTGCTAGAATCGTCTTCTGCACCTCTTCTTGATCGTTTCTTGTATTCCGCCATCTTTTCTACTGTCCTTTTAATTGTCTAAGTCTCATATTTTCATAATTATTCCTTTCTTGTCACATTCCTTCAAGTGATTCCAGTTTAATCACATTTCTCTTTTCTTATCTGCAGCTTTCTGCCTTTTCCGACAGGATCCGTCAAAACAACCGTCCCAAAGCTAATCTATGATCCGAACCATGTTACTCCAGGTATTACTGTTAACTTCCTTTATGCCTATATCAGGCGCTATTATATTCTATAATAGATTCTTGATCGAATCTCTATGGATATTATTCTCTATACTCTGCGAACTTATGTGATCCCTCGTTGAAAAAAAATACAATTCATGATCTTCAATCCTTCCTCAGACAGAAATACTATCAAATCATCTCTAAAGGATCTAATACGTTATATCCCTCCAACTGCCATACCCATTGTTATCACCCGTCTCTTCTCCCTCCCACTCGTGCATTGAATCTCATCCACCTCAGTACATACCTTTCTCTTCTTCGTCTTCTACTTTCACTCCAACATTTGCCAAGAATGTCATTTTTCCCTCTTCGGTGTTCCTGTGGCGCGAATAACTGATAAAGGGTACTCTTTCCCTTGATTTTTAAAAAGTGAATCTTATAAATCTTTGCGTGTGTAAGACTTTTATGTCGTATGACGGGGATTATTTTCCCGGGCCTAATTATGAAGCTACTCATGCTTTCTGATTCCTACTCTATCTCTTTATATATCAATCATATCTCTCCCATATTCTTCTCTCTCTCCTCTCATTTCGCTCTCTGTCCAGTCCCATCACGTTCGACCTCCTCTTCTCATCATCTCCAGGATCCCTCCTCTTTCACCAACTACGTCCAATATTAAGCGTAGCTGCATCTAATCTTAAAACATTATTCAAGTTCTAGTCGAAAATCGTTTCCGGGATCTGTTCTAAAGGTCTGTCTACTTCCGAGGCTCGTCCTTGAGTATATATATATAATATTATAATATATATTAATATAATAATATATAATATATATAATATTATATTATATAATATATATATAATTATATTGAATAATATTATATATATATAATATATATATTATATATATATAATAATATTATATATTAAATATATAATAATATATATATATATATATATATAATATGTTATATTATATATATTTAAAGTCTGGAAAACTAAAATTCGTTTTCATAAAATAAAAAAAAAATTTAATTCACACAGTGGAGTTCCTGTGTGCAGGATGTAATATGAGTAAACGGAAAAAAACGTTATCATTTTTTAAAAAGGGTATGCGTTACGGTTACATGTTTTTAAATCGTTGAAGCGTTAGACCGTTACTCGTTACAATTGTAACGCCCGTTACTTAACGCCGTTACATGTAACGCGTTACTGCCCACCTCTGTATATATATATATTCTTATTAGTTTCACGGTGCAGAGAATTAAGTTGTTTTTTAATTTTTTTTCATATATTGCTATTATATAATGCTAACAATAAATTTCAGTGGGAATAAACAGGATAAAAAATTTTTAAATACAATAAAAAGTGATTTTTTAATAATATCGTTCTTTTTTACGCATCGCACGTTTGGCAGCGCTCGCGATACAGCGACGTCTCTGGATATTTTGTGTAGTGCAAAAATCTTATCCAAAAAAAAGAGAAACATCAAAGTTGATCCATTAATTTAGGTGAGCTCGTCACAGACAGAAAATGCACCCTAAAGTGAATTCATGGACCTGCGACGGACCCTCACTATGGTAAATTCGTCTAAATGTAAAGTTTCATCCTGGCCCAGGGGCCAACTATGCCATACAAACTCCGCCATTATCTCTTCAGCACCTTTTTTTTTCTCGCTTCTGCCAAACTCAACATTTCTTCTCCTTCAGACATTCGTTCACAGATCGATCCACTTTCTCTTCGTCTTCGCCACCGTTCGGTTTCCACTTTCTGCAATTGTATATCCCGTTTATTATTATTTGACTTTCATTCATCTCTTTCCTTCTTCTGCAATCCTGTGACTAAGTACTTTCATTTATTCTCTTCATTACTGCCTTTCTCAACCACCAAGTGCATTCTAATAGTTTCATCTCACTTCTATTTAATTTCACACAGCATGCCCCTATGATTGTCCATCTCTGAACAATTGAACTTTAGATCTATACTTCTTATTCCAGGACCATAGTACTACTACATACAATAACTAAGTAACAAAATCCCTCATGTAGACTCTAGGCGCACTGCAAGACTTAGTCCCTTTACATTCACCAACGTTAAATTGCACCAGCCACCTTCCCCATTGACAACTTTCCTACTACACTCTGAATCATTCCGTTCCCTTTACATCCAACACATACCCTAAAATATTTAAACTAGACACTTGCTCCAGCTGCTCATCATTCTAACATAACTTCTACAGTAAATAAACTATCCTCACTTACCTTTATCTACGTTTACTTGTCAGACCCCTCTTTACATACCCTGTCCAAAATCTCTTCCACAATCCCTCAAACTCTCTCAACTTCGACCACACAGAACAAAGTCATCGCATACAATAGGTATGCACCCTCCCTCTCTCATTCTCCATCATTCAATCGACATTTCTGCCCATCTGCACACTCGAATTCTTTCAATAACCCCATCCATATACCTATTGAATAACCAAGGAGACATAACTACAACTCCGTCTACTCCCATTTAATCCTAAACAATCACATTGTACACCGATTGTATTCTTACCACGCTTCACTATCGCATACATACTTTTGATTCATTTCAGAAGCCTACCACCTACACCATATTCACTATACCTGCCATAAAGCTTCTCCCTATTAACTCTATATACGCTATATAATATATTATGTATATATGATATATATATATATATATATATATAATATAATATATATATATATATATAATATATATATAATATATATATATATATATATATTAATATAGATATATTATATATATATATTACTGTCTTCCACTATCTATTAAGCAGCTTTTTAATATATATCGTATTTTCTTTATAATTCAATAAAGTACAGATGAATAAGTGTTTCACTGGAATAAAAATTACAATATCTTACGAAAAACTTAAATTCAGATAATATAAAATTACGAATATCAATGAGATACCTATTCTTAAAGATCAAAAGTTATAATATAAACTTGTCTAACTTTTGTAATGACAAAATAGCTATCATTGAATGTCTTGGTTCACATAAAATATTAGAAAAGTAGGTAATTGTTGTTAACCCGTGTATGTATAGTAGTGGGACTATGGCTGGAATAGTGTATAGATTAAAGTACAATGTGTTAAATGAAATCTTAGTGGCCGTTTAGGATGTTGAAAAGGAAAATGATAATAAGGATGGAACGAGATTTAAGATGATTGTTTGGTTGGAGAAATTGAGTAAATGAGAATACTGAAAAAGGTAACGGACTGAGATGTTGGTCCATGGTGAAAGATAGATGATAGTGCAGTTTCTCGGTTAGAACGATGTAATGATTGGTGGTTGCTGGATCGAGCCCGGATGGTAATAGCCGTATATGAAAAGTGGGATTGAGTCATTAGAATAGGAAATGCTGGATGAAGATAAGGAGAGTTTGCGGAGCCGAGACAGGGATGGGTGGATAACAAGGAGTGAATGGCGGGGTTTTTGTGAGGAGGTATGGTTGGTATCCCTATCTAAGGATATGAATACCCCCATTTGACGAAGTTGCAGTGAGGTCATCGCGGTCCCGGTGATAAGCGTATGGTGGGTATTTTTTCTGAGCGGAGCAATTCATTCGACTGGTAAAGCTTCTGAAGGAGGGGTAAGCTGGCTTCTTTTCTATTTGGCTTCATTCCTTCAATATTGCTTTCTGTTCCGGTGCTGTGATGCACCTTATTTCATCTTGGGGAGAGAAAGATTAGGTTGGGGATAATTTAGTACTATTCTTAATTATATAATATATATAATAGTGTATATTATATGTAATATGTAGTTATATATTATTAATATCCTCTGTACATAACTATTATAGTATATATATATATATAGTATAGTATTGTTAATATATATATAGTATTAGTATATAAAGTTATATAATATATAATATATATATATATGTATAACGTAATATATAGTAGTATATATAAATAGTGATGCAAGTTTTCATAAATATCTAATGTACTTTGGAACAAATTTCTTAGAGACTGTGTCTTTGAATCAATTCAGATACGTTGTACTTGAACCCCACCTGTAATGTATGTGTGTGTTGGTGTATAATATATATATATTTATGTATAATAGTATTTATATATTATATATAATAATAACTGAGGTTATTATATTAGTATATGGGTAGATGTATATAGTAATGAATATATTAGTAGTTAGTATTATAAGTATTATATTATTATTATATATTATTCCATATACATTATTATATATATAGGTATATAGATATTATATATATTAATTATATAAGTTAAGTATTAATATGATTTATATATATCAATTATATTTATATGAATATATGATATATATTAATATATAATATATATATATAGTAGAATTATATTATATATAATTATAGTGTGTGTGTAAGCGCGCGGGTGTGTGTGATGGTGTAATCCATAGCACTCAGCAATATTTTAAAAGGAAATTTTACAAGCTAATTGAAACGCCGCATCCGTTTTTTTTAGATTTTGACAGTGCAGGGTAACATGCGGGGGAAGCATAATTTTGATAATTCCTAAAATAATGAAATCTTTTAATTTTGTTCTCCCACCCCAGCCCCTAAATACTGCTGAAATGATTACTCAGTAATCAAATCAAATATATCTGGAAAACTTTCTATCAAATAATTTATTTCGAAAAGTAAATTTTAATTTTAATTCGGGAAATATTTTGCAATATTTGAAAGGTTTTCCGTTCGCAGCAAGAATCAGACTCGAATTGAACTCAAATTTGTCTAAAAGGTTTTCAATCATTGAATAAAACCCTTGCCTAAGTTTTTGAGATCGCTTGCAATTTCTTAGGTAAATTGGAGAATCAAGAAATTTACATTTGTTATCACATAAATAAAAAAATGGGTATGTGTATTAGCGAATTCTTGAGTCCAGTATGCCTGTATCCAATAATTAATTCTAGTTTAAATCAACAATACATGAGAGTGTGGAGTTTAGGAGTAATTTATGTTTAAGTTCGTATAAAAAGCTAGAAACGAGAATTGTTTTGATATCACAACCAAGAGTCTTTATAACACTGTCAGTTATATATTTTAAGTCAAATTACCAAGTAAAAGCTTGAGGTATTATGAAAGTTATACAAACAAAATTAGTTTTGGTGAATATAAGGGATAAATAAAATTTAACATCTGCAAGTTATTCTAATTCAGTGTATTATTTATATTTCACAAATTTCGCTTTCACTTTTTGTAACTAGCATTGTAAATTTTAATAATAAGAAAGTTATGAATGTAAGAGTTGCAACCAATTATAGAAGTCCATCCCTGTCTATGATAATTAATTCTAAAGAATTTTTATATTGATGTTTTTTTTGGCTCTTCCGTTTTTTTATTCTAGAACGATTGAAAGTCACAAATATCCAGTCCAAAGTTCATTCCGCCTATCTGCTGAAGAAATTAGCTTACATACCATTCGTTCTCATAATCCTTAGGTCTACGATTGCAGTTTTGGAGTAAGTGTTGATCAATTCTATTTTATTTATAGTTAACTTATTCATTGCGAAGGTTTCAAAATTTGTAAACCGAAATAACATGCGACGATCTCTTTACAGATGTCATTTCCAAACTAGTGTTCTTTTCTATCCAAACTACGATAGTTATTTTGGCAAATTTGAGTAATCATTTTTTGGAGTCCAGTGAATGTGAAATAAAACTATCCGAAACCGAATCGAAAAAAAAATCACAGATGAAGGTTTATCGCATAAACACATCAACGCATTGCAACTATAATACTTATTCCTATAAATTATTCTCATTAATATTTAGATTTTCCATTATAATTATTACTCCAGGAACTTTGGGGTTTCCTCTTCTACTTTATAATAGTTTTAAGGTTTTTTTTTTTAGCTTGCTGAGGTAACACCTTCTCTAATAAGTACATGTAATATACAAAATTTCTTCACCACCCTTCTCTATTTTCGCCAGTATCATTTTACTTTAGCATTGATGTGTCCCTAGTTCGATAAGTCATGTAACCTGCGTGCGTCTTTTTCATTCTCAATATTTGTTGTGCTTGCTCATATCCAGCGCTTACTAGATCATGTGTCCTTTAAGTTTCCCTTTTCAGATTAACGCATAGCCATTGTGCTCAAGAACATTTAAATAATTGAATATTTTGATGCGTAAGCATGGTATTTTAGAGCTTTCCTTTTAAACGAATGAAATAATCTCAAGCTCCGAGAACTATTTAATAATTTTATATTGTTGAAATAAAGTAATAACTTTTTTAAAGCTTACTTGATGAGGGATATAAGAAAAACAAGAAATTTAATAATTTTATTTTGTATTTGTTAGCATGTGTAATTTGTTTATTCCTTTATATTACTCATAGTCCACTCAGGAACATTTAAAGTATATTAGTTTTGATGCGTAAGCATGTGTTCTTTTAAGCTTACTTTGTGATTGCACTCATAACAATGGAACAAATTTAATAAATTTTATATTTTGAATCGTAAGCATATGAGTCGTTTTAGGGTGTCCTTTCGGTATTACAACCATAGTCAGCACTCAGAAATTAAATAATCATGATATTTTGATGCGTAGCATGTGTTAATTTCTATTGCTTCCTTATGATACGACTCATAATCAGCACTCAGAACATTGTAAATAATTTATATTGTTTGCCATGTTAGCGATGTGTATATGCTTAAGTTCTTTTCTCATATTACAATCAATTATTGTCTGAAAATTAAGAATTTTTTATCCATTTTTAGGTGAGGGCTAAAATGGGGTGTTGCTGGCTCCAACATTGGACCCTGCCCTTCAACGGGACCCCCGAATGCAATTCACCACAGACACTGAAAAAATAAATGTATCAATACAGGACAAAGTATTGGCATCCAGACGTTCGTAGGTTGGAAACCCAGTGATAAGATAACCCAACGAGAATGGATCGGCAGATCAAAAAGAATGTTAGCTTTAAAGGAAATGACTGCATCTCCCCATAATGGATGACGAATATTGAAATCGCCTAAGAGGAGCTCAGGCTGTAGTAGTTGGTTCAAGAGAGCGAGTAGTTCACCTGCCCCACAGTTGCAGCTGGAAGCTAAATATAAGGAACACACCGCAAAGGCTTCTGAGAGATGGATTCGGGTGGACGCTGCATGAAAGGGCGTAGTCAGTTGAAGAGGTGTGTAAGGAAATGATTTATGGATGAGAAACCCAGCACCCATTTATCATGAGCAACTCGTTGGGAGAATTTAAGTGGTGGTTGAAATTGGGACGGAGAAAATAAATCACGTTCGCAAAACTGCAGTTCTTGTAGACAAACGCATTTCGGCATCAATACTTTAATCAAAATTGTAAGTTCTAAGTTCAGGAAGTATCCGTTGCAATTCCATTGAAAGACTTTTACCATGATGTGAAGTTATTCCAGTGAACAAGGAGTAACGATCGTTTCAATCCATTTGCCAAAGGTCTCGGTTGAATCAGAAGTGATTTGGTGGCCAGAATCCTGTGGGAGGAAAATGTATCCCGGCGGCATGGGTAGGTCATGAAGAATGGAAATTCGAGAATGAGAAGTGTGCGGTGGTGGAGGATCCACTGTATGATCCGGTGGGGGAGCAGGATAACCCCATGTAAAGTAGCCAGCCGCCTCTCCATCTCATCCCCCTCCGCAGATGTCAACGATGGTGGAAAAGCAGGGAATTGCGAGGCCGTGGGAGAATTGAAGGGCCGGGTCTACGTCTGTGGAGCTAAGAAATCCTGATGGATGAAACAATCTCTGTCTAAGTGCCCGCCTCAGGCAACTCGGTGGGACGTAAAACTGTATCATCGCCATGGAGGGGTGGAGATTCCGAAAGCTTCAACAAAGAAGGGCTCTTGTGTGGAACAGCTTGGGAAGAATGACTGTCTACTCGTGGGGCGGTTGAGGGGGAGTGAGCATGGTCAAATTAAGAGGAGATGGTTGGTGTTGGAAGATCAAGATTAACTACTGAAGCTTGAATCAATCTCCCTGCACGACGGGAAAGAACTGTCGACCAGCTCTCATCCAAAGGGTTATAAAGTAATTTCGAGTCCCATTTTGATGGTCCCAGGACAGTGGGCGGGGAATCACGAGATAACTTGTCCTCAGGGACGTGAAAGTGTTCCATACCTATGCTGAGAGAAGTATCCATGGAGTAGTTCGGTGAAGACAGAGAATCGCTGAAGTATGCTCATTCCACCTGGAAGGTTGGTATAGCAAGTGTATAATCTCTCTGGAATGTTTGTGTGAGTGCAGCAGAAGCCTCCGCCCGTGATTGGTCCAGTTAGAGTAGACGAGGGCGCTTTGACTTGGCAAATTACTTCACTCCTGTCAGACGACTGTTGTAGACCAGAAAATCACTGGCCTTATTTGCCAGGGAGAGATATCCTTTGCCCCTAGATGTTGCCGACATTAATGGAGGGGAAAGCCTAGATGGCAACTCGGAAGCAGGTTTTTTAAGAGGATTAACATCGGTGTTATGAATTACAGAATTATTCTCCGATTGTAGAGGAGCGCTCGCAATGTTAGGAGGGAAAGATGGGATTACTGCACCTAACGAAGATTGAATTAAGGGCACCCATGGATAAGGTTACCAGACGTCCCGTATTTTCCGGGACAGTCCCGTTTTTCAAACCACTCGTCCCGTTTTTCGTTATCCTTCCCGTTTTTTAACAATTGTCCCGTATTTTAAAACAGATGAAAAATGAAGTCAAATTTTTGTATGCTTATTTTACAACTTACGTTGGTAAACATTATAAATCTTGAAATTTAGCAGCTGCAAGCAGCATATAGGCTAGGCATGAAATCGCTATACTTATAAAGGCAGGAAAACTGAGAAGAGATCATGTTCGAAACATGTAGATGTAGTCTTTGAATTTATGTACGTGAATAAGCGAAGGGCGCGAAACATGTCAAAAAAAATAACAGTCTTCTTTGATCGCTCTGTGTGACAACAAGTTATTTTTGTGATATATAAAAGTTAATTATCCATATATAATTATAATATATATATTATATATATATCAACTTCTATATAAACCGATATAACGTTACCTATTAGAACCTCTGTACACCCGTATATATATATATATATATATAATTATATATTACTATATATATCAAGTCCCATACTCTATCTCCTCCTCTAGTTATTTACTATATCTATATATATAGGTCTAACTGTGATAGACGAGCTCTCCTGGACTTTTAGTTATTATTCAATATATTAAATATATTGACTTTTCTTGTAGGATCGTAAATCAGTCACAGTAATGTAAATTTATTAAATTTAAGGCAAGCTTAAATTATATACATTGCCGTTTATAAAATCAGTTTAACCAGGCCATTTTTACTGAACTTGCCTATGTTTCATAAGTCATAACAAAATAGGGATTAATTAAAGATACGTTACAAAAATATCGACATGAATTTAACAAAAAGCACCTTTTCAAATTTTTTTTTTTTATGAATTTTATTTGAAAGTATGTGAAGTAACATTTTTTCAATTTTTTAGTTCTTTTAATTGTTATATTTTTAATAGAAATTTACACTCCTGACCCCGTGAGTACTGGATAAATAATACAATTTTTATTTTATTTATAATGCATTTTTAAATTTTCTTATTTTACAGAAATTTATTTTTATACATTAAAAAATATATTATTTATGCAGTACTCACGGGTATAAATATCCATTCTGCCATATATATATATATATATATGAGTATATATATATAATAATTCTATACTATCTTATATCTATTTATATATATAATATATATTATATATAAATCATATATGAGCAAATGATGACGAAATGGGTATTCTAGGGATTCGCCCCCGTACCCCTTACCCCTTACCCGTGACAGTTGAGGAAATAAAATTTTTTATGTTTTAAATGCAATATTATTAAAAATTTCTTACTTACAAAAATTATTATTTTATACACTAAAAATAAATATCTCTTTACTCTAAAAAGGCTCAAAACTCTTAATTCACCAAATTAACTATATTATTATATAATATTATATATATATATATTATATATATATATATAGATATAATATAAATATATATATATATATATATACTTATATAATATACATATTTCTGAATAGGTCATGATAGACGATGTATGTATTCAAAGCTAAATTTTATTAAATTTTAAGGCCTTGTTGAAAATTTAAAATTAATTGAAATAATGCCCCAAAGGCAAGAGGGAAATGTGTTTTTCAATAAGGACACTTGGAGAAAGAATACCACATATATTGAAAAAAGACCATTACGGGATCCATGTGGTCGTTGCAACAATGTTCTTCAGCTCTGAATATACAAGTATCTGGAGGAAGACAGATATTACACAACATCGATAATACTGAACACATAAAGTGCTTTGCGTGCCAGACGCACAAGTTCAACACTCACAACTTTTTCAGAAATGAATTTTGGGACAAAGAATTAAATAGCCGGTCTGAATAGAGCATTGTGCACTATCACTAGTGGAACAAATCCATCTTCAAAATCTGATATGCTCCTTCAAAATTAATCAAGACTCTTTTTGACAGAGGACACATGTGCCCGTACAAAAGCGGAGGCAATTGTATTAAATGTCTTTACTCCAATAGCTATATCGGAACTGCAGACTGATATTCGAGAAGCCAATTTTATTTCGATTATGACCGACGCTTCAAATCACAAAGACATTAAAATATTTCCAGTACTTGTTAGATATTTCCAACCCATTAAAGGGATTCAGAAAAACTTTTAGCAATAAAATCATTGCCCGTTAGAAACAGCTAGCACAATCTCTGCGTTTTTAATTGAATGACTTAAAAAAACATATGAATGCAAAGAAAAAACAATAAGCTCTGCTGCGCACGATATACTATTGCAATTTTGGGTATATCTAGAAAGCCGTTAACAATGTTTTTACAAAACTCAAGGAGGACTTGGGACATGGTTTAGTTGGAATAAGATGTTCTGCTCATATCATTCACAACACTAATTCAGACAGCTGTGATGCTCTTCCTAATTGATATTGAAGGCATACGTTTCAGAAAATATATTTCCATTTCTATATATACCACAGTAGAGTTTAAAAAACTAAAAGAATTTTGTGACATTGTTATTAATCAAGAATACAAGCAAATATTAGGATATAGCAAAACCAGATGGCTTGCTCTTACTCCCTGCGGATTATTGAACGGTCTATCTGACATGTAGTGCCCCTAAAATCATTTTTGAGTCAGCAAGAAAAAATGCCTTTTGTCGAAAAATCATTTTTTTGAAAATCCTTTATCTGAAGCATGGCTTTACTTTATCCACAGTCAAAGCGTCCACTTTTCACATGACGATTAAAAATATTGAAGGGATACAATTACAATTTCGAAGGTAATGTCAGCAAATTAAATGATTTACAAAAAATAATGGCTCTAAGAGCGACAGACTGCTTATTCCATTAGTGGACAGAAAATCCAATATATAATGAACACCTAGACGTGAAGACAATTTTCCAAAAGTTAAATTTTGCGGCCCTGTGTTATCTAGATGGATCAATCCACTTAAAAACCTCAGAAACCCTTAAGCTTATTCTTGAACTTATCCTTGCCTTTACAATTGACGAGACTGGGCTTTACGACGAATATGTGTTCGTTAAACAGTAAGTGACCTCAGATACGAATATGTGTTCGTTAAACAGTATGTGACCCCAGAAATGTTGGACAATTGGAATTCAAAGAAAACATTTCCTGGTGATTGTTGGGTCGAAATCATTTCGCACTTTCAAGCTAAAAATGTGCCATATTCTAATATCCTGAAAATGGTTGAATTTCTTCTTTGTTTACCAGGAACTAATGCTCCAACAGAAAGAGTATTTTCTGCTAAAATGATTTGACCAAGTGAAAAAACTCACTGTTCCTGTGAAAAACTTTGATAGCCAGTAGTTAATAACAAATTTAATTGTGTCCTTAATAAAAGTAAGCGATTTTTACCAGTAATGTTGTTGGTGAAAGTGAAATTCTAAAAAAAAAATACATTCACTCTTGCAAAATATTGTGATACTTCCATTGCCCTTAATAAGCGGTAAGTATATAAGATATATATATAATATATATATTATCTATATAATATATATATAGATATATATATATCATATAATAATAAATATATATTTATATTATATTATATATAATAATATAATATATATATATATATATATATATATATATATAATATATATATATATAATATATGCGAGGAGTTGTGTCCCTGTAATTTAAAATCATAAAATATGTTAAACCTTACCATGGAGAGCCATGGTATCTCGAGTGGGACGAAGATCGTTTTGCAGCACGAAGATGCTTTCGCAAATTGGTAATTAAGGCCGCGAAGACAAGTATTAGTCCCAGGAATAGGTCTTTGTTGCCGTCAAATGACGCAAATCTCTTTTCTGAAATCAGGGCCTAAGCTCGACAGTCTGCACGAGATGGAACAGCTTGCATACGAGCCGCAGAATACGGTTCTGCCGCGGGGTAGCTGACAGAGAGAAGGCACAGTTCGGTATATACATACCGTTATTACAATTATTATGATTTCAATTAATTTTTATCTTAATATATATATATATAATAATATATATATATATAATATATATATATATATAATATTTATTATATATATATATAGTATATATAGTATATATATTAGTGATGCACCGGAGAAGTTAATTTTGGCCGGAGGCGGAAGCCCGGAGCCGGAGAAGGGAAATTTTAATTCCGGCCGACGAGAAGTAATTCCATTATAGACTTACCTTCATTATATAATATATATATATAATATATATATATATTATATATATATTAATATATATAAATATTATATATACTTATATATATATATATATATATATATATATAATATAATTATATATATTATAATATATAGTATAGAATATTATATATAAATGAAAGGATAATGACTCTCTAAACATGCAACTTATCATGCACCTTCCTCGCTACCGGATCCTATAAGTAGTAACATATCCTAGAGAAGTTACACTACTGAAGGAGGGCATAAAACCCGTTGTAGGGATGAAATACCTTGTGCCTCTTCTGGTAAATACATTACTATCAAGAGGAAACCCAAAGAAGGTTCAAAATATTATGGCACAAAACCTTTACTGGATCATCTTGAAAAGAAACATAAAACCACATATTTGAACGATAAAAGAAATATCTGAATTTTCAAGAGAAATAGTGCGCCGAAAAAGAAAAAATCGAATATTCAGCAGACACCAGCAGTGAGGATCCTATGTCATCCAATCATCAACATTCTACCTCTATAAAAAAGGATTTCTTCATCAACTGCCTGTCGAAATAAACTTGTAAACCAAAGATTTGGGACATTAATGATAGAAAAAGCACAGAATTCATTTTTCAAATTTGGGGAAATGATTGCTGTGGACAATCTATCATTTTCTTTTGTTGAAGACATGGGTTTAAGAGAGTAATAAATCACGTATGTCTACAATATAATATTCTATCAAGAGTACTTTTTCAGAAGAGATTATCCCAAAAAATATCTAAAAGGGTAAAGAACAAAATAACACTTCAGCTGAAAGAAATTCAAGCAATATCATAAACATCAGTATTTGAACTTGCCTCATAAAACAATATGAAATCTTTATAAGTATGTCAGTGCATTGGATTGATAAAGATTTCAAAGGAAGAGTGGAAAATTACAAATCAGTAGTTTTAGTGATTCTCATTCAGCAGAAAATATCTGAGGAATACCTTTAAGAAGCTGCGAATTTAAAAAAAGAAAATAATTCATGTATTATCAGGGCCCCGAAACTTACAAAAGAGTAGAGGTACAAGGCTGTTATAAAATGTTTCTATTCGAGCTTTCAGTATTCTGTTTGTGGCTTTATAACAGTGATAATCAAAACTTAAAGATTTAATTATTTATTGTAGGAAACTTGTAGGTCATTTTAGTTGATCATCACAATTGCTACAACTAAGTTAAGTGAAATTGAAATCTCTCAAAATTTGCCACTACACAAGCTTATCCAACATGTGAAACAAGATGGAATTCATCATATTATATGATGCAAAGGATCATAGAGCAAAAGTTTTACTAATATATTTTTCAAATTCGAAAAACAATTCTAGATATCTCTAAATGCAAATCACGCGAAGCTAATGAAAGAATATTAATTAATTGGTACAACCATTTGAAGATAAACTAAACAGCGGTGGATGCATGAGTGTAGTAATCTCTTTGTCAATACCTGCAGTGTAATTCATTGGCAAAAATAATTTAAGCAAAAAACATGAAAGAATAGCGGTGTAAAAACTATGAGAACTTTTAAATTCTGTACTGAACGTTTTGTGTACCATTAAAGAGAAGAAAACTTTATGTACTTGCAACAGTTCTAAATCCACAATACAAATTAACTCCCTTTGATATTATTGATCAAATAATATAGAAATTTATGCCCTCAAAGAAGTAAAACTTTTTATAAAAAGCTAAAAACAATATTACATTAAGTTCAGATTCTGATGAACACAATGATGATCACAATGATCAGTCTCCTACAGATTCACATGAAGAATCTGGAAATGAAACGGCAGATATTGAAAAGAAAACACATTCAATTTTCTGGAAGGTGCCTTTCGCATGGACATGCTACCATAAAAGGAAAAACGTCAGAAGAAAGTTGAAGAATATTCAGTAAACAATCAACAACAAGTTGAACTGAATCGAGAAGAAAAAAGATAAAATGCAACGTAGAAAGCAACAAGTGAGAGAACACCGAATTAGGAACAATACTATTTAACTATCGTGGATAATATTTGGCAGCATAATTATGGAACGAAGAAATCGGTCTGATTCACCTGTTATGGTGAAAGAAAGAAAAGCTCTTTTATCCTTATTGCATCTTACCTGAATTAGCTAGGAAATAATCTCTCTGCTCACCTTCAAGTGTATTTAGCGAGAGAATGTTTAGCCAAGCAGGAAATATTTATGCAAGTAAAAGGAATCGTCTCTCTCCAACACTAGCTGATCAGCTCCTGTTTCTTCATCATAATTTAAGGGTATTTGATTTTAAATATTAGAGAATGGTTCCCTAAATAGCAATGCATAAGCTATTTAACTTTCTTTTCACTGACTTTGTGTTTAACAATATAATTTAATTTTCTCAAAAAATTATATTGTGATACTCTATACAGTAATAACAGCGGTACATGGCACTTTATAATATATAATATATATTATATATATATATATATAATATATATATATATTATATATATATATATATATATATATACATTATAAATATATATATATATATATATAATACTGATAATTACTATAATATATTATATATTATTATGTTTCAAAATGTGGGTTGTTCTAAACTTAAAAGGTCTTTAATTTAATTTAAAGATTAAGGATATATATCATAATTTTTCAGTCTTTTTGTCAGAGTATGCATATTGTAGTTGTAATAAAAAGTTCTTTTACCATTTCTTATTACCTATTTCTGTATTGTATTTTCTAAAGCTAAATTATCAAAAGTGTATTTTTGTTAAGGGTAGTCATTTTGGATATCAAACCCGTTAAAGTTCTTATTAAAATGAATTAGTAACAATTTAAGATATGATATCATATCGGACCTTCATTATTATTACCTAATATTATGTAAAGGTCTGTAATATTATTATTGTTGAGTTGAATATATCACTACAGGCAAGAAAAATTAAAATCTAATTTTTGCACTTTTTGTATGAATTCAGCTTTTCTAAACATTTATTTCATAATGACTAATTAATAAAGTTCTGATTGATAACTATTTTTATTTTCAAAACTGACCTTTTAAAATTATAGGTCTCGGCGGAGAAAGCCGGAGACTATGGTCTCGGCGCTGAGCCGAGAGATCTTTAAAAAGGCCTGGAACTCTCGCCTCAAGCCCCGAGCTCGGAACCGGAAGATCCGTGCATCCCTAATAATATAATATTAATATCATAATATATATAATATATATATATATATATCATAATATATTATATACATTATTTAATATATCTATATATATATATAATATAATATATATATATATTATATTTTTATAATATATATATATATATAGTATTCATTTATAGGCACAAATATATTGATCTATGGATTCAAGTTATATTTCATCTCGAGCTTTTATCATATTTTCAATCTTTTCTAGAGAAATTTTTGTAGGAACTATTTCTTTACTAAAATTATAAAGAGGAAATTTCCTTTCATGAATTTTATCTGCGATATTGACACTTATAATTAATGATTCTATTTAAATTAAATATCAATTAGTGTCTTTAATTATATGATATATATATAATATATATATATATAATTATATATACACTATATATATTATATAATAATATTATATATATATATATATATAACATATTATATTATATATATATAGTATATATTATATATAATATAAGTAATATAAGTATGATGCCGCATCCGGACACACGACCCAGCTATTTTCTTCAAAAAGTATAGAGATCGCGTCTGAAACATGTGGAATACTAATCTATATCATGGAGGTAAGCTCGAATCGTGTAAAATTTCAAGTCTGTAGAGAATGTATACTAGAGGTGGCTCACCCCCGAGAGCGTAGCCCCTACGCCCGCGTTTATACCCTTTTGGCTTTCCAAACACCGGAGATTGAGTAGGCCTAACGGTAAATCATCGACCCAGGTGTTCGATGCGCATGAGAGAGAAGCGGAGCGAGGCGCGCGCAGCGCGTGCGGCAATTAACACACCAATGTTATTATTATATTATTACGTCAAGAATTTCGATTCCCGAAGGAATCGAATCTGAGTCGACAAAACACGAACCCTGTTAAGGGATCGTTTTTTCTTACCGCACTATCCGACTTCGGATTCCGCCGGCGTTTCTTCTTCGCATCCGTTCTGAGTGCCGAATATATATCTAATGGTTAGAGTTAAACGTATCAGCCTGTCAAAACTTGAGTATATGTCTCTATTTACGGTCGATAAACTGACTCATAGGTGAGTTTTGGTGACCAGTTGAGGGTCACCCCCTAAGGGCAGGTGTTGCCCCCTAATAGCCTCCAAGGATCAGAATTGTCCTGAAACCATGTTTAGCTAAACGTATCGGGCCTAAAATTGAGATGTGAGTATATAATGATGACGCCAATGCTCGTCGGAGACGAGATTACGGTTTGCTCTGCGTCCCCCTCCCATAAAGGGGGGCGCTTGCACCCACAAAAAATTCAAAAATGATCAGCGTTAGAAGACTGGAAACTTGGAGAAAGGCTGAGCAGTTGAAGTCGGAGACGGAGCGGAGTTGGTACGGAGATCGGAGTTGGGTTATTCGGTTTCTTAGTCACGAGACCCCAGCCGGAGGAGAGGTTCCTCCAGTATGAAAAAAAAAAGAAGAAGCAAAATGCATGGAATGCAAAACAGAGAAGAAGAAGAAAAGAGGAAGAATCGAGGAAGGAAGAAGGAGAAAGGAAGAAGAATGAAGAATGCAGGAGGAGTCTGAGTAAGAATTCAGAGTTGGCTCCGGCACCGGTGTGGAGCCGGATGCGGTGCCGTAGTTAATAAACAGTCGTATAACAACAATGTGGGTGTCTTTATATAGGTTATTGGTCTGTAGATTTTCGAAAATAATGGTTCAGAACCATCAAGGCAACAAATAAATAAATAAAAATAAAAATTCTTCTTACCACGTTTTATGTTTATAACGTAAAGATTTACGTTTTTACATACCGTAAAGCAGTAAATCACTTAAATCAAGCCACCATTCAGCTCCCCTCCTATCACCCTCTTGACCATCTCGTGATCTAGTTGATCTATTGATTAAGGTCCACAGTTTCGAAGTGTGAATTTTTGAGATAACATAACAGTAAAATCAGAGTCCTTTATGACAAAGATCAGACAAATATATGCTGACGTAACAAAGTTTTCCACATTAATAAAAGCTTACTTAGCATCAATCTGAACTAAGAAATAATTGAATTACAACAGACAAACATAATCATCTTAAACCAGGAATAACGGTCAACATGAACAAAGTTTCAACCTACCATCAGAGTAAAGTAACTAACATGGCATCCAAAAACGTATCTTATTCACACTTGGTCAGCATAATCTCTACACAGAGACATGTTAATTTACCACTGACCTGGTAATATTAACTAAATTTACTAGGCTATTTAAATGACTTAATATAGACCGAGTAGAAAAGTAGCTAACGTAACAAGTTTTCCTAATTATAGCTAACATGCTGTAACAATGAAAACTAAGAAATATATATACAGACGACAACCTGAAACACCATATTAGGTAGAATAAACAGCCTACCATTAACAAAGAATCCGACACTTAAACCAGATAAAGTACATCAACAGAGACTCACCAAAAACCATTCCGTTCATGCTTATCAAAATATCTCCAACCATGACAAAGTTAATTTACAATTACAGTATAATAATTAACAAAAAATTTAAGCGTATAAACCGCACCTAACCAGACCTTAATACCTAGATGGCTAAAGAGCAAACAAAGTAAAGTCTTTACTCTATGGTAAAGCATAAACTATGACATTACAGACATTCAACACAGCAGCTACACACACACGCACACCAACACACACACACGACACACACACAACCAAAACACACACCACACACACACACACCACCACACACACACACACACACACACACAACAACAAGCCACAGGACGAGATAAACAGCCATCAGCATCATGTACTCCAATAAATCGACATCGAGGAGAAGTTAGAATAACAAGGTTTCTTCGTAATTTTTATAACATTAAGAATAATAAGAATAAGAGTTTATATACAAAATAAAGAATTTCATGATATACAATACAAAGTAAAAAAGAATAATTTATTTTTTAAATATTCTAATTCATCTAAGCGGGGGATATGGAATTCAACTTGCGGTACTTCTATTACTCTCTCTACAAGATTCAATACCCTTTGAAAAGGATGTAAGTATAAATGTCTTCAGCACCATAAACCTATTAAAACCAATAAAAACGACTTCAACAAAGCATTCATTTCTCATACAGAGAGAAGTAAAGCTCCAATCCAGCTGATAGTTATTTAAGAGCATTTCTGCATAATACAGCATGTATAGGAACCACATGTTTACGGTGTAAATAGCGTAGACTTTACACCGATGAGCTAACGTATATAAGTCATCGAGTACGTCAACATCGTCAAGATGCGATGTTAATTCGTTTTGTATTTTAAGCAAATGCAGTAATATTTTCAGGTGTTCGAACTGTACAACCTTTATACCATAGTACGAGTAGCAAGGATCACCACAATCGACGGGTTCTCCAGTAGTTGCGTACATCAGGGTTTTAATATCGTCACACGACGAGAACAAACGTCTATTCTATTAGAGCCACTTATGTTGTCTTCCCTAGCTAGATATTTCACTACGAGTTGATACCCATCGGATAACACTTATCCTCTACCCATGTAGCAGCATGTCGATAATCTTGTGAATCACATCAGCCGCAACACGAATAAAGGTTCTCTATAAGTTCCGTTAAAACTCGAGTTTAGGAAAACGAAGTTAAGATGAAACGAATTAGAAATATAAATGACACCATCACTGGAATAACGAAGCATCCTGTGGAAGGATATCAACAAACAAGACCATGGAGATCGGGGCGATGATCATCGTACCAGGTACAGCGCAAAAAAAAATTCCTACTGAACGGAAATCGTATGCGTAAACAACCCCTATAGGTAATGAGATTCTTACTTTCAGCCAATCACGAAGAAAGTAAAACAAGAATACCAACGGGCACAACGAACCATAGTCGAGTCAAAAGGGTATAATTATATTCTCGCTAGAAACAACAACAGCAAACAACACACAACAAACAACAAACGAACCAACAACACAACAACAACAACCACAACACTAACATAGTACAAAAATAAGTTTCTTTTATAAAAATCAACGAATTATATGCTAACGTAACATTGTTTCACATTTATAAAGCTAACATAGCTTTAACAGAACTAAGAATATTATGTACAGCATAACAAAATCTAACACACCTTACACACGACTTAACTACTAACCATTAACAAGTCTCCATACTTAACAGGCAATAAAGTACCTAGCCCAGCTTACAAGACGTAACCTATTCACACTTTTTCAAGCATATCTCTAAAGTATCGTTTAGTAACTTTACATTACCACTATTGATTTACGTAGCATTTCGAATATCATTTCGGATAAAACATAGCACAAAAATGAGGTCTCTTCAATACTAACCAGCGAAGTAATAGCGTTAACATAATACAATGTTTCCACAAATAATAAAGCAAACATAGCATCATATGAACTAAAGAAAAAATAATGTACAACGACAAAAATTAGAACACAACGTTACCGCCATAATAAACAGAGTAACATTAACAAAGTTCACACTTAACACCTGTAAAGTAACTAGCAATTTGCATACAAACGTACCGTATCATACTTTTAATCAATTCAATATAATATTAACTGGTCCACGAAGATATGCTTACGGAACAAAGTTTTAGCTCAATAAGCTAAAATGCTATAAACCTTTAACTAAGAATATAAATGTTACAATTGGCAAACCTAACATACCTCACGCTTGAATAATCTGCTAACATCCCGAAAATTCCCTATTATCAAAGGTAAAGTCGCTAACAGGTCATACAATACTCGATATGTTTCCACTTTTCGAGCATATTATCAGCAGATATAAGCCGTATTATCTAACAAATCCCTTAACCAAAGGACACAATCTAATCAAGATGCACCAATCTTGAGACTACGAATTGACAGCTATTTCATCAAAGTTCATTCGTTTCGAGTTATAACTCATTTGACCTATGATAAACGTAGGAATACAGTCATAAAGTTCTAGGCAACCTAACATTACTCACAAAAAACTTAACCTAGGCTCATGTTTCTAACACACCATCGTCAGTCAACACAGTTTAACTATTCTTTACAACAACACTCATCATGTCTCAAAACTCATGTGCTAATACCTAGCGTATGGAATAATCCGCTACATCCTGAACAATTCCCTAGCTATCAACGATAAGTAGCTTAACAGGTCATACATTACTCGAAATGTTCCCACTTTTCCAGCATTTCAGCAACAGCTAAATACGTTTATTAAGCAATATTTCCCTTAAAAGAAGTGGCCTAACTCTATCAAAGATACATCGCACTCTGACTATGAATTGACACTATTCATCAAGTGTCACTCGTCTTGAGATATAACCTCATTTGAGCTATGAGTAAGCTTAGACATGAGCAACAATTCTCAATCAATTTGACAATACCAACAAAAATTGAAAATAAACTCACATTTTCTAACATGATTCATCGCAGTACCAGTAAAATCTTACAAACTCACAGTTTCTTCCAACAAATCCAGTGTTGAATTCACACGTCATAGTAACTATTCTGAACATAATGTACCAACTTTACGAATAACACAGCTTTCATGAACCAAGAGTATCTAAAGCACAACATTACCTTCCGAAAAACCCAAGGGGATGCTCCCATTGAAAGGGTGTGGAATCTGAGAGTTCGGATCATCCCGAGGTGTAAGGCGGGTTCTTTTACCCCTCCGAGAGCGGGTTGAACGGTCTCAGGCCCGCAGGGGCTGAGACCTAAACCCGGGTTCTTAGGTCTCGCCTGCGGGCTGAGACCTACCCCTCCTTCGGAGGGGAAAACCCAGCGTTACCACCCCTGTCGGAGATGATCCCACTACTCAGGATTACCCCTTTCAATTAGGGTGCATCCCCATTGCCGTTTCCTTGCTTGGGAGAGTGATGTGTTGACTTTAGATACTCTTGGTAATGAAGCTGTTTATATTCGTAAGTAGGGTACGTTTATGTTAGAAAGATTACTATACTGTGTGAATATTAACATCTTACAAGGCGATTGACTGGCGTTAAAGATGGTTACAATGTCGGTAGTTCATGCTTATGATTTTGTTGGCAGTAATGTTTAGGGTTGTCGGATTTGCTAAAGTACGCTGTATTCATGAGCTCAAATGATGTATACTCAAGAACGAGTGACACTTTGAATGAAGATAGTGGTCAATTCATAGGTTCCAACATGCATTATCTCTTGATGGATTGGCCACTTTTTTTTAAGGACATTTGTTAGATAATACGTCTTACACTGATTGCTGAAATGCTGGAAAGTCGGGAACATTTCGAAGTATGTTATGACTGTAGCCACTTGTATCGATTCAGAATAAGGTAGGGGAAATTTCAGGATGTCTAGCGCGATTATTCATACGTAGGTATATTAGCACCTATTTGTTGGAGAAATTTGATGAGTTATTTGTAAGAACTACTGTCGTTAACTGACGATTGTGTTTAGAAAATGAGCCATAGGTTAAGTTTTTCTGTTGAGTATGTTTAGGTTGCCTAACTTTTGCATAATGGTCTACGGATTATTAGATAGTGGTCAAATGATGTAGTATACTCGAAACGAATGCACGTTTGATAAGAATAGTGTCATTCGTAGTTCAAGATTGCGTTGCATCTTTGAGTAGATTTGTCACGTTGTTAAGGATTTCTGTTAGATAATACGGCTTTATTTACTGCTAATATGCTCGAAAAGTCGGAACATATCGAGTATTGTAATGACTTGTTGCTGCCGTTTACCTCTTATAAGGTAGGGAATTATCAGGCATGGTTTAGCTGATTATCTTACTCGTGATGTATGTTAGGTTATGCAATTTGCTACAATTATATTCTTAGATTCAGGTTTAGACATGTTTAGCTTTATTAAGCTAAACTTGTTTCCGTAACATTCTTCGAATGGAACCAGATCATATATAGATACTTATTAAAAAGTATTGAATAGGTTACGTTTTGTATGCAATGCTAGTTACTATCTACAGGTGCTGTAAGTGTGGACACTTTGTAATGAATAATGTATTATTAGTGCGTAATTGTGTTAAGTTCTGTCGTCTTTGATACATTATTTTCCTTAAGTTCACTATGATGCCTAATAGGTTAGCTTTATCTTTGTGGAAACATATGTAATGTTAAACCTATATCGCTGGTTACTAATATAAAGAACTCATTTTTGTGTATAGTTTAATCCGAAATGATACTGCGAAATGGCTACGTACACAATAGTCGTTAATGTAAAATGATCAAACGATATGTTAGAGACTTTCTTGAAAAGTAGTGAATCAGGTTACGTCTTAGTGGGCATACGGTCACTATATGCTGTTAGAGTATGGAACTTTGGTTAATGTTAGGTTTTTTTCTCGGCTGTAGTGTGTTAGATTTTGTCTCAGTGTTACAGTAATATTCTTAGTTCTGGTAAGCTATGCTAGCTTTATTAACGTGAAAACATTTGTTACCGTAGCATATATTCGTTGGTTGCGTATATAAAGAACTTATTTGTATATTATGTTGTTGGTTGTTTGTTGTTGTTGTTGTTGTTGTTGGGGTTGTTGTTGTTAGTTGTTGTTGTTGTTGTGGCTGTTTGTTGTTGGTCTAGCGAGATAATCTACCCTTTTGAATGACATATGGTTCGTTTGTGCGTTGTATTCTTGGTTTACTTTTTCTGGATTGGCTGAAAGAAAGATCTCAATTACCTATAAGGGTTTTTCGCATACATTTCCGTCAGTAGACATTTTTTCGCTGTACTGGTACTGATGACAATCTCCCCCGCATCCTTCAATGTCTGTGTTGTATTTCCAAGAGCTCTCGTTATTCCAAGATGTGTCATTTATATTAATCGTAAACCGAATGGCAGTCGTTACGTTGCTTGTATTTCTGCCAAAGGATCAAATAATAGACCTTATTCGTTTGCGCTGATGGATTTCATCAAGCATTATCGAATCGCTGCTGCATGGGAGGGATAAGTGTTTTTATCCGACGAGCATCAAGCTTAGTGAAAATATCTAACAGGGAGACAAATAAGTGGATTCTCAAAGACAATAGACGTAGTGATCTTAGTCGTGTGAGCAATATTAAAACCGCTATGATGTACGAACTACTGGAAACCCGTCGATCTGGTGGACCTATCTACCGTACTATTCATACGGTGTTTCTGTAAACGGCCCTGAAAATATTACAGCGTTGCGTTTAAAATAAAAAACACATTAACATCGCATCTTTAACGATGTTGCATACTCAGATGACTTACTACGTATAGCTCACGGTGTAAATCTACGAATTTACACCGAACATTGTGTTTGCCCCCTATAATGCTGTAACAGAACTGCTTTAAAAACTATCAGCGTATGGATTGAGTTACTCTTCTTGTATGACTGAGAATGAGTGCTGTTGAATCGACTATGCCGAAACAATGAAAAACGGTTTGTTTGCTGAAGCATTCTATATTACATTTATTCCGGCTG
>JABUQX010069612.1:0-2500 GCA_015478945.1 Trachelipus rathkii
AGTACACAATTTTATAGTTGGGTTTTAAAGGACAAAACACTAAAATACTTTAGATAACCTAATTTATTAAGATTACAAAAGTTACAAAATAATTTAAACCGTTCCAAATTCAATTTATCGTTTAATTTACCAAATTTACACTTCATTGTCTCTTGTTTTGTGATGTCCAAATTTAATTTTGTCTTTTGTCCAACCATGCAGACACGAGCAATGCCTGAAAAGGGTGCCATTACTGTGGTAAGATGTCACTGTGTAACGCATATTATTCTGCTACGCTTTTATATCCAATATATATTATATATATTATATTAATATATAATAATATATTATATATAATATTATTGTATATATATATATAATATATATATATATATATATATATTATATATATATATATTTATATTATCCAATATATATATATATATATATATATATAATATGCACTTAATGTTTTTTTTTACTGCTAATTAATACAGTTTCGCAAGTGCGAATATATTTTTTAAAGAGGTTCGATTGATTAAATAATGATTGCTTTTAATTAATTTAAATTTTATTTCGCTTTTAAATAGTAATAAATAATTAATTAATTTAAATAATTCATACATCATAAATCATTTGACTAATTGCTGTAATAAAAACAGACGAAATATTTGCACGTAACTATTTGTTTGACAATTTGTTTGATCAAGCAAATTGTATCAAATAAAACGTTGCATGTGAATGACATAACTGACGATTTACTTAAAAGTTTGATAGGATCCAGTTTCAATCCGTTGTTTCTATGAAACTGAACAGAAAGTTTGCAGATAAATCAATAGTATGAACGCGAGAGTTTTTTTTTTTACTTGACAGTTTTATTTGATCAAAGTTATCGTCAAGCGAAACGTTGCAAACGGATTGAAGTTTGACCTCATGAAACTTTTGGAAGGTTGCTAAACTTCATTCACTTCAAGTAAATGAAGTTTAACAACCTTCCAAGAGGTTGTGAAACTTCATTTACTTGAATTATTGAAGTTTCCCAACCTTCCAAACGGTGGAAGGTTGTTAAACTTCATTCAGTTCAAGTAAATTAAGTTTAACAAAATTTTGGAAGGTTGCCAAACTTCATTCAGTTCAAGTAAATGGGTTTAACAACCTTTTGGAAGATTGCTAAACTTCATTCAGTTCAAGTAAATGGTCAGATTTGCCGTCTACACGCACCATTTTACTTGATACGACTTACTAGCTGAATCAAATCGTCATACAAATCGATACACGTAGACGGGTCTTAATGTAGATATATTTAACTAATGTTAATTTGATCTAAATCATTTACTTTTCTTTGCATTTTTCTTTTTTTGCGCGAAAAATGCAGGGGCTTGTTGGTTTTAAATTTTTTTTTTAATAAATCAAGTTTTTGGGAGAAATATAATTATATAAGTTATATAATTTATAATTATTAATTACATTTCTCCTATTCTTTAAATAATCTATCAGTATTTTTAAATAAATAATTGCTTTTAGCAACTAATTAAAATAAATAATCAAAAGAGAAAATTCTATTTTAAATATTCTTATTTATTTTAAATTTTGAAAAACTTTTGCTATTTATATACGTTAAATCTTTGAAAAAATATCTATATAAAAAAACAAACTTTTATTGTCCTTTTCAATAAAATTTCCGAGGAATTTTTTTTTTTCTTTTGAACTTTAACATCCCTTTTCCACATGAAACAATAGGATCGTTTCACCGATTGGACCACTGCTGGAGAGGTTCAAGGTGACGTTCTTGAAGGAACTGTACCGAATTTGAAAGAAGGAAATCAGTACGAATTCCGTATTAGGGCCGTCAATAAGGCCGGACCTGGTGAAGCTTCAGATCCAACAAAGCCAATTCAGGCCAAGCACAGATTCCGTAAGTATCAACATATTATTACTATATAGTTTTATTATTGCTATTAATATTATATTAGAATTAATTAAGTAATATTTGTTTATGAAAAACTTTTGTGTGTGTAATATTAGAAAATTATCTATAAGATATTAGAAAGTCATAAGTAAGTAAAATTAAAACATTTTTATATATTGTAAATAATAACTTATATCACATCGTTGTTTAAGAAAAATTAATCATTTGTATTGTCAACTGAAAATATCCATTCCTGTTGCTTGAAAACCATAAAAATTCTGTAATTTCATTTTTAAGCAGACAATAACTGACACTGTATATATATATATATATATATATATATATATATATATATATATATATATATATATATATATATATATATAATATAATATATATATATATATATATATACTATATATATACATCTGTATATATATATATATATATATATATATATTGCATTAACTAAAGCAAATTAATATGTAAGTCATAATGAAATATATGCAGTCCCCTAAACTTTTCAAATAAGTTGCATTTTTTCTTACATTATTAGCTATAGAATTAGCCACTAGTGTGATTTAAAACCCCATATTTTGTAAAAAAAATCGG
>JABUQX010069612.1:10000-20000 GCA_015478945.1 Trachelipus rathkii
GAAGTCTAACCAAATCTCTAAGCTGTATCCACGATGATAATAATTTCTGTTTATATATTCATGTAAACTTTCTAAAATTTAATATTTTAATATCAAAAGTCATGTATCTTCAATCTAATAATATTCATAGTAATGTAATAATCTTAATTTATACTATCAGTACCTATCAATTTCAATTTCAAAAAGTTAAATGAACTCCAAATAACCTTTATATTACTATCAGTACGTATCAATTTGGATTTCAAAATGTCAAATGAACTCAAAATTGTCCTTCATTTTGTATTTTAATAGATTGGGCCAGAAAAAGAAGATATTTACTATCGATGGACTTACACCAAATAAAAAATACAAATTCAGAGTCAAGGCGAAAAACAAGGAAGGAGATCTGATCCTTTGGAGAATGACGAACCTATTGAAGCAAGAAATCCCTACAGTAATATATTTTCATTTAACTTTCTCTCTCTCTCTCTGGTCTCCTCTCTCTGTCTCTCTCTCCTCTCTCTCTCTCTTCTCTCTCTTCTCTCTCTCTCTTTCTCTCTCTCTTCTCTCTCTTCTCTCTCTTTCTCTTTCTCTTTCTCTTATTTTTTCTTTCGATCTTTTTCCTTCCCTTTTCTCTCTCTCTCTTCTCTCTTTCTCTCTTCTCTCATCTCTCTCTCTCTCTCTCTCTCGTCTCTCTCTTCTCTCTATCTCTCTGCTCTCTCTCTCTCTCGTCTCTCCTATTATTTTATTATTATTTTATTATTATTATTATTATTATTATTATTGATTATTATTATTTTATATTATTATTCATATTTTTATTATTATATATTTATTATTATTATTATTAATTATTATTATTAATTATTATTATTATTTTATTATAATTTTATTTTTATTTTTATATTATTATTATTATTTTAGATGAACCTTCAAGACCAGGCAAACCTGAGGTTGTTGATTATGACAACAAAATGGTTGTCTTGAACTGGGCCCCTCCGGAGAAAGATGGTGGCAGGCCAATAACGCACTATATTGTTGAATGAAAGACAAGCTTTCCATCGAATGGAAAGACTATAAAACTCCTGATCAACTTGTGACCCAAGTTGATGGACTTAAAGAGGACAAGATTTATACCTTCCGTAAAAGCTGTCAAAAAGCTGGTATCAGTGAAGCTTCTGAACCAACTGACAATCACAAATGCAAACACAAGAACTGTAAGTGGATTCGGTTAACTATTTATTAATTTATTTTGCATGCTATCCATATTTTACTCTAATGATTTATATATATAATATATATATAGTATATTATTATATATTATATATAATATTATATATTAATATTATTATTAATATATATATATTATATTATATATATATATATATATAATATTATAAATGGTGAATTTCATAATTTCAGTGAAACCCCGTATCGATCGTACAAACTTTAAATCTGTGACAATTAAAGTTGGAAGAAGTCATAAATGGTCTGTAGATTATATCGGAGAACCAGATCCAGATGTGTCATGGATATGGAGAGACGAAATAGCCCTACATCTACAGAGAGAATTCATATTGAAAATACTGACCATCATACAGACTTTAGTATTACAAATGCCCAAAGAAAAGATGCCGGAAAATATACACTCAAAATAGAAAATCGTAATGGATCGGATCAGGAGACTGTTGAACTTGTTGTCTTGGGTAAGCTTACTAGTCACTTGTATACTGGGGAGAATTACTTGACAGTATTATTATTGCATTAAATTAGTTTTCCTTTAAATTTCTTAATAATATAAGTTATTTCATCGTTGTGGGTGTTATTTCTTTAATCAGTGTCTTTTATTTTATATATTTTCATACTAGCCATCTTATATGTAAATTTTCGTTAAGTATATAGAAATAATTTATATTTTTAGATTTTATTTTTCAACACGAAATAAATATTATTACTCAAATGATAATAATTATTAATAAATATTTAATAGTTATCTCATAAATATTAATTTTATTATTGTTATTTGTAGGTCGACCATCGAAGCCCAAAGGTCCATTGGATATTTCTGACGTTCACGATACAGGTTGTAAGCTCAAGTGGGAGGCTCCTGATGATGACGGTGGAATGCCAATTAAGGAATATGAAATTGAGAAAATGGACCTTGCGACAGGAAAGTGGGTCCGGTGTGGCAAGGTTCGTAATAATAATAATAATATATATATATATATATATACTATATATAATATATATATATATTATATATATTCTATATTATATATATATATAATATATAATTATAATATATATATATATATTTACTATATTTATCAATCACCCACCTTCTCTACCATTGATGGGGGTAGGTGCGTCTCATGCACGGAAAGCATAAAGGTACGTAGAGAATATCCGCAAGTCGAAAAGAATGCCAGAGTTTGGCATAAGGAGGAAAGAAGGGACAGGAAGATAGGAAGGGGAGGGGGATGAAAGGGAGGCGAAAACCAGTGAGGGGCAGAGGGAGGCAAGAAGAAAAGTTGCATAGCGAGTGATAGCGGTCTTGTTAGGGGGTAGGTTGTGGGCTTTGCCAAGTAATGAATCCCACATTGACAGATACGACAGTGAGGGTCGTCGCCAGTCTCGTGAGCTCAGGGTGCATTTTTTGATTGCGATGAGTTCTTACTGGTGGTATGAAGGGGACGGTAAGGGGGGGGCTTTCTTTTCGACTTGCGACATATTTTCTCACTTTTGTTCCGGTTACGCACTCCACCAAATCTAGGGATAAGAAGAATAATTATAATATATTATATATATATAATATATATATATAATATAATATTATTATATATTATATTATATATATATATTATATATATATATATTATTATTTATAAACCGTTATTATATATACTATATATTATATATATAATATTATATCTATATATATTATATATTATATTTATTTAAATATATTTATATATAATATATATTATATTATTATAAAATATATATATATATATATACTATATTATATATATAATTATATATAATATATTATATATTATATAATATTATATATATATATGCTATTTTGATTGCTTTCTAAATTTAGGCACCAGGAAAAATTGTTCCTCCATTCTTTGATGTTCAAGGCCTAGAACCTGGTCATCAGTATAAATTCAGAGTTACTGCTGTTAACGATGAAGGTGAATCTGATCCCTGGAAGCGACAAGGCCTATTATTGCAAAATCCATTCGGCTAATTTTTTAAAAATTATGATTCTTTGTGAAGATATTCCTTTAAGTAGCACTATTCACTAATTATTGTTTGGGTTTAATTCATCATCATACTCATAACTTATTTTTAATTCTTCTAATGTCTATACTACCTTCATAAGATAAACCTCGGCTCCGGACGTCAGAAATATACTGATTATGATCAAATCCTGTCGATTTGAAATGGAAAGTTCCAGATCTGATGGTGGTGCACCAATTATGAAATACATAATTCAGAAGAAAGACAAGTGAGTAATATATACTACATGATCAAACATACACACCTTACTACCCTATCTAATACCCTACTATATATCTAACTCTACTAATATATCACTACCATATACTACTACCACCAAAAATATACTACTATATATAATACCCCATTAAAATTACTATATTATCACTATACTAAATCCAATATTACTATCTCACTCACATATAAAATACCCTATAATCATATATTAAAACGACATGCATAGCTTACTTACGTAAACTGCGCACCGATCACTCTCGACGCGCAGACCCCTCGCTGCCGCGGGCCGTGGCATCCAGGGCCACTGAACATGAATCATTGAATGGGATACTAAGTCGAGGGTCTATGCGCAGGTGTGAAGCTCTAGGATGAATTTTTTTGGCTGCGACGGGATCGCACTAAAGGGTATGGGGGGGTGCTCTCTTTTGAACTTTTGTTATATTCTGCTTAACTCATATTCTTTCTTTCGGCTCCTTGTTCGCGCGCCCCACCCACTCCTCCTCGCCCAACTCTACTTGGGCGATCCCCGCCGTGCTCACGGACTCACACGCTCCAAAGAAAGAAAGCGTTTGTTTTGGGGTGGAAATTTTGAGCTTATGCCGCTAACTATAGTAAATTTGTCTCATATATGAAAATCACAAAAATAGTGGGAAGGATAGTTTCTAACCCACATCAAATTTGCCTCATGCTAAGCCTCATATTAAATTATAGTTTCTAACCCATATCAAATTCGCCTCATATTAAATTCTTAAAATTTTGTAATCTCTAGGAACTATTTATATAGGAAACTGCATGTTATGTTTTCTTTTTTCAATAGTTTCTCTCTTCTCTTCTAAAAATCTTCCATAGCAGATTTCTCATAATAATAGTTTTAATGAAATTTTATCATTTTATTTATATTATTTATTAGCATTAAATAGGAATTATGGTAGTATTTTTTATGTAAACTCAATTTCTAAGATTGAAGCCAGAATGATGACCTAAAGGCTACAGCAAATAACTGTTATCTGTTTTTTCTTTCTATCTCCTTTTGATACTGATAGAAATTCCTAATGTATTTTTTGACATATTTTAATTTTCTAAGAATATTAACTAATTTAGGTTCATGCCAGAGTGGGAGGATGCTGCTGAGTTGAAAGCGATGTATTGACGCCACCTAAACCTGGTGATTTGATGGAATGTAAAGTTGGAAACTTAAAATACAAAGCCGAATACGCTTTTAGAATAGTAGCTGTGAACAAGGCTGGAAATTCTCCAGAATCTGAGCCTACAGATTACCATCTTGTAAAACATAGAGCACGTGAGTTTTTTTACTTGGATTTTAGATATAGTCTCTATCGAAATATTTATAAAGTTCTCAAAGATACGAATCACAGTATTAGTTAGACGTATCAGACTACAAACTTTAATGAATTTATGAATTTTACACATCTTGCACGTATTGTTGGTTGAAAAGCAGTTTTAATGAGTTCGTCTTGTTTTTTTGCTATATTTTTTTGTCACATTTACAGCATCAATTGCTGAACAAAATTAGGTAAAATAATCATATTTAATTGATATCGTAATTATGTTTTTGAAAGAGTTTAATCCAGTATTAATAAGATTTTAAAATAATGAAAAACTAAATGTTAATAAATTTCTGTATCATGACAGAAATTCTAAAAATTCAAAAGCCTGTTTATTTCTTCTTTTTTTTATGGAGTTTTAACTGTATATTAATCACAAAGTATTTGAATGTTAATCAATTTACATTTTCTAATAAATTATCTTTTAAATTTTAAAATCTCGTGTAAATATCTTAAATATTACTCACAAAATTTTACGTTAATCGTGTTAAAGTTTACGAAAATAAATGTAAATAATATCAGAATCAAAATTTTTAAGAATTATAAGTTAAAATGTAAATAATGTTTAGTACGTTATTTACTTAGAACTGTATTTATGCAATGTTAAAGTATTTTAATTATACTTCTAGTGAAACCCAGAATTGACAGAACAAACCTTAAAAGCCTCGTCACAAAAGCAGAAAGAAATATCAAGTTTGACATTAATGTTGATGGTGAACCTCCACCAGAAATAAAATGGTGGTTCAATGGTCAAGAGGTAAAGTGAATAACAAAGCTATGAGAATTATTATAAAATTCAAGTTGTAAATTTTTTCGTGTTTTTTTCATTAACATATTGGGTCATGTATTCATAACATAACTATTAATTAATATATATCACTATATTTTAGTTAAGAGGAGAAAATATCGACATAGTTAATGAAGATTACAATACAAAGCTATCCATCATATCAGCTAAGAGGAAGCAAACTGGAATGTACAAAATAACTGCTGAAAATATGCATGGTAGAGACGAAGCTGAGGTGGAGGTCACCGTTCTATGTAAGTTTTATTGAAAATAAATACGCTATTTTCCTCAGAAGCTCATTTTTTTATTTCATTAATTTGCTCTTTTTTTGTATCCTTTTTAATGCAACTAATTGTTTTAATATTTATAGCTGCTCCTGGCAGGCCTAAAGGACCTCTAAAAGTTTCGGATGTAACTAAGAAGGGGTGCAAATTGAAATGGCAAAAACCAGATGATGATGGTGGAAAGCCTATACAAGCATATGTTGTAGAGAAACTCGATACAGGATCAGGAAGATGGGTTCCTATAGGAAGAACAAAAGTAAGTGGAATATTTAAATAAAGATTGCTTCAAATACTGTTTTTGATTAGTCTAGAAAGAAAAACCGACATGCAATCTAAGCTAACCTAACCTAACCTTACCTAACCTAACCTAACCTGGCATAACTTACCCAACTTATATATATATATATATATATATATATATATATATATATATATATATATATATATATATATATATATTTTTTTATATATATATATATATATACTATATAGTTATTATTACATATATATATATATATATATATATATATATATATATTATATATATATATCGATGAATTTTTGTCGGTATTCAAGCCGGTTGCCGTTTTCGATGTATGTAATTATATTTATAAAGTTTTCTTGTAGGAATAATAAATTTAAACACGATTAACTTGAATATATACATATTATAGGACGAAGAAATGGATGTTCATGGCTTGCAGGAGGGAAAAGAATACATGTTCCGCGTTAAAGCTGTCAATGATGAAGGCGAATCTGAGCCACTTGATACTGATCATGCCATATTGGCCAAGGATCCTTATGGTACGCAATATAAAATATTATTATTATTATTATTATTATTATTATTATTATTATTATTATTATTATTATTATTATTATTATTATTATTATTATTATTATTATATGAGCTTCGCCTACTTTTTCTAATTTTCTAAAGACATCAATCGCTATTATTATTATTATTATTATTATTATTATTATTATTATTATTATTATTATTATTATTATTATTATTATTATTATTATTATTATTATTATTATTATTACTTTATTGATTTTATTCTATAAAGAAAATCAATCGTTATTATTATTATTATTATTATTATTATTATTATTATTATTATTATTATTATTATTATTATTATTATTATTATTATTATTATTATTATTAGCTTCGCATACTTTTTCTAATTTTCTAAAGGCATGAATCGCTGACATTATTATTATTATTATTATTATTATTATTATTATTTTATTATTATTATTATTATTATTATTATTATTATTATTATTATTATTATTATTATTCGCCTACTTTTTCTAATTTTCTAAAGACAACAATCGCTATTATTATTATTATTATTATTATTATTATTATTATTATTATTATTATTATTATTATTATTATTATTATTATTATTAGCTTCGCATACTTTTTCTAATTTTCTAATAGCATGAATCGCTGACATTATTATTATTATTATTATTATTATTATTATTATTATTATTATTATTATTATTATTATTATTATTATTATTATTATTATTATTATTATTATTATTATTATTATTATTATTATATGAGCTTCGCATACTTTTTCTATTTTTTACAGGCATCAATCGCTGACGTTATTATTATTATTATTATTATTATTATTATTATTATTATTATTATTATTATTATTATTATTATTATTATTATTATTATTATATGATCTTCGCATACTTTTTCTATTTTTTACAGTCATCAATCGCTGACATTATTATTATTATTATTATTATTATTATTATTATTATTATTATTATTATTATTATTATTATTATTATTATTATTATTATTATTATTATTATTATATTTTTTTTTTTATTTACTTATTTATTTATTCGTGTCAATAGGTGTCCCTGGAAAGCCAGGATTGCCAGAAATCGTTGATTGGGACGTCGACAGAGTAGACTTGAAATGGGAAGCACCAAAGGACACGGGTGGAGCCCCCATTCAGAAATATATAATTGAAAAGAAAGAAAAGTACGGTGCATCTTGGGAACCAATTCACGAATCTGAGGTATGTGTGTGTTGTTAAGACATTATGCTAAATTGTTTGGACTTAAATATTAACCTTATATCCAGTTCGTTTTTTTATTGCAATTTAATTATGCTGAGGTTTCAAAAGTTTATTAAACTTTTAAAATATTATTATTGCAATGGCTATTATTATTGCCAGATGTAAGAAAATTGTAAAGGAAGTATGAAATGTATTATCTATTTGTTTATGATGCAAAATGAATGAGGTGGCAAAATATCTCAGCTGAGAAATAATTGGGAATTGAAGATAATCGGCTTTTGAAAAGTAAGATAAAAAAAGATATAAGGTTATATTAGAAATTGGAAACCCTTTATGGAAAATGAAATAGTTAGTATCATACGAAGAGGAAGGCAGGAGACTCAGCATGATTTGAAGAGGAGAGTCAGGATACTTTCAGTATGATTTCAAGAGAAGAGTCAGTATTATTTGAGGAGACTGGCAATATTATATAAGAGAAAATTCAGCGTGACTTGAAGATGAGAGAAAAGAGACTGGCATAATATTTTAAGGGAAATGTCAGGTGTTTGTCAGTATGGTTCGAAAGGGAAGCAAGAAACTGTATATGATTTTAAAGAGGAAAGCAAGTAAATGACCTAAAAAAGTATGTATGTATATATATAATCAGTGAATCATATTTTAAGCATGTAGATTAAAATTTAAAGTGGATAGAGTAATGGAAGGAAGTAAACTAAATTGGTAGCGAAATACTTCTCAAAGAACTTTTAGTAATTTCACAAAAATATATTGATTAGGAAAACTTATTGTATGCCAAGTATGAGATTTGAAAAGCATGAAGGAACCCAAGCTTTAGTTCTAAGTTTTGTCACATTATATTAGAAATCGGGGGAGACTACTACACAAATCTAACGGGATGGAAAAGTGAAAGTTTTATTTGAGAAATGAAACCAGCCACACAATATAATTAAGGGAGGAAATTACATGTGCTAAAAACTTTTATTATTATTATTATTTTATTATTATTATTATTATTATTATTATTATTATTATTATTATTATTATTATTATTATTATTATTATTATTATTATTATTATTATTAGTAGTAGTAGTAGTAGTAGTAGTAGTAGTAGTTGTTTTTGATATAGTAGTAGTAGTAGTAGTAGCAGTAATAGACCCGGGGGTAGCAGAAGTAGTAGTATCAGTAGTACTAGTAGTAATACTAGTGACAGTAGTAGTACCAGCAGTAGTTTTAGTATCAATTATTGTTGTTGTTGTTGTTGTTGTTGTTGTTGTTGTTGTTGTTGTTGTTGTTGTAACTGTTTTGCTTGTATTTGGAAGATTACACAAATTATATAAGAGTAATAGTCCAAATTATTATTATTATTATTATTATTATTATTATTATTATTATTATTATTATTATTATTATTATTATTATTATTATTATTATTATTATTATTATTATTCGTGGAAGTAGTGCTACAATTACTACTATAAAATAGCTGGTATGCAATGTAATTTCATATTGGACAACTTTTTATTTTCATATCTCATTTTTGAATTTATGCAATAAATGTAGCCAGTTACATATTTATTTCTCCAGGGACCAGGAACAGAATGCAGAGTCCCCGGCCTTGTTGAAGGCAACACTTACCAATTCCGAGTGGTTGCTGTGAATAAGGCAGGTCCTGGAGAACCTTCAGATCATACAAAGCCTCATGTAGCCAAGGCACGATACTGTAAGTGTGTGTTCTTAGAAAATCTTTAATGAATTTTATATATATATATATATATATATATATATATATATATATATATATATAGTATATAGTTAGTAAATATATATATATATATATATATATATATATATATATATATATATATATATATATATATATATATATAATTCAGAAAAATCTTGCAACTTTTTCACACTTTTCATTTATTTTTAATTGAACAGTGAAACCTCATATTAATAGAGAAAAACTAAAGAAGATTACCGTGAGGTCAGGTCAAAGAATATTCCTTGAGGT
>JABUQX010069612.1:22500-28025 GCA_015478945.1 Trachelipus rathkii
CAGAAGATGGAGATGTAAGTTCAAGTTCAAGTTTAGCCTAGGTTATTCAATTGTTTAATTTAATTAAAATAAATACAACCAAAATTTAATTTTTCTGTTTGAACAATGTAAATAACTTGGTAAATCTTACTTTTTATTTGAATGTGCGTTCTGTTGACTCCATATTAGTGACATAAAGTAACACATTACTCTCTCAGGATTTCGTCGAATGCGGTAAAGTTAGAGGGAATACATGTAAAGGACCGGTTAAAGGCCTTCAAGAAGGCAAGAAATACGAATTTAGAGTGAGAGCCATCAACAAAGCCGGTCCTGGAGAACCTTCTGATTCCACTCTGCCTCATCTTGCAAGACCCAAGTTCCGTAAGTTCATTAGATTAAACATCCACTCTTGATCATAATTTGGTAAAGACTAGCTTGAGCGACAGCGACGATCATGAAATAGGTTGCTTAACTCAACAGCCAAATTATCATTAGTCACCTTTTTAGTGTCCTCTTCCAAAATATTTTATAATTAATATTAATCTAAATTATGGTACAAATTTAATTTATTATTAAAGCCTCAAAATTTATTTATTTTCAAGCAATTATATATATATATATATATATATATATATATATATATATATATATCGGAAGAGCGTGTATCTGAAGCCTATATATATATAGTTATTATATATATATATATATATAAATATATATATATATATGTATATATATATATATATATATATAAGTTATATTACATTGTTAAAATTTATTATTATCAAAAACATTTCTGAAAACTTTAACTCTTAAAGTTGGTCAAAATCACTTGCTGGATGTAAAGGTTAATAAGTCTTTGGAATGAGACCAGACCAACAGGAGGGTCAGGAATTATATATATATATGAGCAGGGTATATATTTGTTGTTGCAGCAAAAACAAGAAGAGGTAAAGATAGAGATATAAAAATTTATATATATACATATATATATATATATATATATATATATATATATATATAGTATATATATATCAATCTTGTGTTTATGATTCTTTTCTCAATTCTAGGGATTAAAAAAAAAAAAAAGGGAACCTAGTAAAAGAATTCAAAAAATTTTTTTAATATTTCATATTTTATAACAACGACGGAGACTGCTCATCTGCACATTATTATTTTTATTATTTTGTTTTATTTAATTATTATGCAATTTTTTCATATATATATATATATATGTTATTATATATATATATATATATAATATACATATATATTGTTGTTATTATTATTATAAAATATTATTATTATCCATACTTTCTATATATATATATATTATATTATATATATATATATATATATATTATTATTATTATATATATATATATGTTATTACATATATATATACATATATTGGTTATTTTTATTAGATATTATATATATATAATAGTTATTGTACATATATATATATATATATTATACATACATATTATATATATATATATTATTATTATTATATATTATTATTATTATTATTATATATATATATATATATATTAGTTATTGTATTATATATAAATATATATATATATATATATATTTATATTATTATATATATATACATATAGTTATTATTATATATATATATATATATTATTATTAGAGCATATATAATATATAGAGTTGAAGGTTGGGCTAGCTACATACAATCTATATATATATAGTTATATATGTTATTATTATTATTATTATTATTATTATTATTATTATTATTATATATATATATATTATATATTATTATATATACATATTAGTTATTACATATATATATAATGGTATACATACATATATATATTACATATATTGTTATATATATATATATATTATACATATATATTATTATTATATATATATTATTAGTTATTATACATACATTATTATTATTATTGCATATAACAAGTTTATCACTTTTACACGTCCGCTGGTTAATAACCATTTATATATATTAAGTTATATATATATATATATATTAAGTTATATATATATATATATATATATATATATATTGTTGCTATATATATATATATATATATATATATATATATATATATATATATATATATAGTATTATTTTTATTACTTATATATATATATATATATATATATATTAGGAAGTTGTTACCGCCGGTCAGATGAGGGTTGATGATCTTGGTAATAGCACTCAAATTCTTATCATGAAAGCTGAGCGTAAAATGACAGGAAAATATACTCTAACATCTAAAAATAAACATGGCGAAGATGTTGCCGATATAGAGATTACCGTTCTCGGTAAGAATCGCAATTTACTCTTATAAAGTTTTGAGATTTTAAAAGCAAACGTTTCATCATTGATTTTAAAAATCTCGGACAAATCTAAAGTTCTTTGTTAAATATAAAGTTTAGATAATTTGTGTTAATATTGCAATTTTTTTTTATTGCTCCACAGGTTCGCCTGGTAAGCCAAAAGGACCTTTAGACATATCGGATGTAACTGCTCATGGTGCTAAATTAAAATGGGAGAAACCTGAAGATGATGGAGGTTGTCCAATTGACCATTATGAAGTAAGTGGTTTTTTAAGATGTTAAAAAAAAATAATCATCATCAGCTGTCCCTTGGTTCAACACAACTGGGATTAGGGTGCGCAAACATGCACTAGAAAAGCGAGGCATGTATGAGCATTTCCAGGGCATAAATAAGCATAAATAATCCAGCTAATAGTATTAATCTGAAGTGATTAAATTTTATATTTTAAAGTGTGGAATTATTTTCTATATTATGCAATCCTATTTTACTACGTTTTTAATTAGTTTAATATCATTGTTCTGCTTAAAACACCAGTTTTTTATGAATTTTCTTTAAATAAAAACCACCGAGTTTTTTATTTCCAAGAAGTATTTTTTTTATCACTTTATTTTATCACCTTCTCAGAATAATTTTTCTTTTAGGTTGAAAAACTGGACCCTCTGACTGGTCAATGGATGCCTTGTGGAGAATCTAAAACTCCTGAGTGTGATGTTACTGGTCTTCAGGAGGGAAAAGAATATAAGTTTAGAGTTAAAGCTGTGAATAAAGAAGGCGAATCTGAACCATTAGTTGCAGATAAATCAATTATTGCTAAAAATCCTTACGGTAAATGTCGGAAAAAGTATTTTTAAGTACTAATATATATATATATATATATATATATATATATATATATATATATATATATTTATATTTATATATATATATATATATATATTAGTTATAGTATATATTATATATATATATATATATATATATTATAGTTAGTTATATTAGTATTATATATATATATATATATATATATATATATATATATATATATATATATATATACTGTATATATCCACCCCACCTCAGTATTTTTTATTTCAATGACAATTTTCACTTTGTAGATATCCCTTCATTTTATTCCATTCCACAATTACAGATCCTCCTGGTAAACCTGGAAAGCCTCGTCCAACCGATTGGGATAGAGATCATGTAGATCTCGAATGGACTAAACCAAAGAGTGACGGAGGAGCAGAAATTACAAAATATATTATAGAAAAGAAAGATAAGGTATAATTTTTTACTCTTGGCAATAATAATAATAATAATAATAATAATAATAATAATAATAATAATAATAATAATAATAATAATAATAATAATAATAATAATAATAATAATAATAATAATAATAATGAAGAAAAAAAGATTTTTTATTTTTGGAGATTTTACTTCAAGTTACGATAGAAGGGGACTTAAAACTTAGAGTAGCACTATTATCATTGACTACCAATACAATTATAACATTGGAAGCTATCACCCAAGGATCTATGTAGTTAATAGTAGTATTTTTAAAATGGACCTCTTCTCAGGTGGAAAATTATATTTTGTAGGTCTATTTTTTGTCAGTAAATGTTAATTTAAACTTTTGATGTTCTAGGAGGGAAGAGGATGGACGCCATGTGGTTCAGTTCCTGGAAGCAAAACCAATGCCAGAATAACTGATGTTGAACCGGATCATGAATATAACTTTAGAATTGTCGCTGTTAATAAAGCTGGTCCTTCTGAACCCTCTGATGCTTCAGAAAATGTTACATGCAAGCCTAGAAATTGTAAGGACATACTTTAAAAATTATTTTGAAGTATTTATGAATATACTTTAAAAATTTTACTTTATATTTTAGTAATGTAATTGAAGCTTTCCTTTGCTGGTTTTTTAAGTTTTCTTTTTAATGTTCTAGTGGCACCAAGAATTGATCGTAAAAGTCTTGAAAAGAAGACAATACGAACCGGTCAAATGCTTAAAGTTGAAACTGACATAACTGGGGAACCTGCTCCAAAGGTCACCTGGGGCTTTAAGGATGACAAGATTAAAAATGAAAGGATTATTATTGAAGATGAAGATTATCATACCACTTTCATTTTAAAGAAAGCTAAAAGATCAGATACTGGAATTTACAAAATAACTGCTAAAAATGTCAATGGAACAGATGTAGCTGAGTTTGAAATCGTAGTTATTTGTAAGTATTTTAACCTTGTTACCCTTTGTTATTAAAGTGTTTTAATTAAATTGTAATGTTTGAAGGTGAGAAATTCCACTCAGTTATAACCTTTTTACAGCGAAACCATCAAAGCCTAAAGGTCCGTTGAAAGTTAGTGATGTAACGGCTGATAAAGTTAACCTTCATTGGGATCCTCCCGAAGATGATGGAGGAGAACCTATTGATCATTATGTCATTGAGAGAATGGATACTGATACTGGTAGATGGGTTCCTGCTGGTACTACAAAGGTAATGAAAATATTTTTATTTTTTCTAAAATTTTAGATGTGCAACATTTTCCGATAAATTCCTAATGAAAAATGCTTTTCAAAATTAGGGTACAGACGCAGAGGTTCCTGGTCTTACCGAGGGTAAAGAATACATGTTCAGAGTTAGGGCTGTGAACTCTGAGGGTGAGTCTGAGCCGTTAGAAACCGACGCTGCGACAAAAGCCAAAAATCCATATGGTAATTTTTTTAAATTTTTTTAAATTTATTTTACGAGCTAATATTTCACTTCGTTTATAAGTTAATAATGAAATTATCTTATGCAGATCCACCTAGTAAACCTGGAAAGCCGGAAGTCAAAGATTACGACCGTGATTGGTGCGAACTCAAGTGGAAAGCACCAGAATCTGATGGAGGAGAACCTATTAAGCATTATGTTATTGAAAGGAAAGACAAATTCTCTTCAAAGTGGGTGAAACATATGGATACAAAGAATGACAAGTGTGAAGCCAAAGTCCCTGGACTTCATGAGGGTCAGGAATATCAATTTAGAGTTAAAGCTGTTAATAAGGGTGGAGTGAGTGAGCCTTCAGATCCTTCTGAAAACTTCTTAGCCAAAGCAAAATATGGTACACATTTTTGTTACAAACATTTTCTTCGTAGCTGCATATTACAACTGAAATCTTGTTTATAATTTAATAACCACAATTTTCCATTTGCAGCTCCTCC
>JABUQX010069613.1:0-30000 GCA_015478945.1 Trachelipus rathkii
TAGCGAATTCCGCTCTAGCTACCATACTTGAGCATAAAAAAATCTACCATCTATACATGTACACACTGCAAAGACATTTTAATAACTTGCAAAATAACACGGGTAAAAAACCCTAATTATAACAAAAGCCTCACGCTATTCATAGCCTAGCTTAAGTAAAATAGGTGTCAAAATTTTATAAAAAATTACGAAAAATATTATTGCCTGCGTATCTAGGATTTGGCCTATTATTATTATAATTATTATTATTATTATTATTATTATTAATATTATTATTGTACTAAATATTTAAAATTAGTAAGCAAAATAATGCCTAATACAAATGCCTTTTTTTCCAAAAAAATCGAACCTCAAAATTGCAAATTATTTCGTACCATTTCACTGGGTGAGCGAAAGTTTCGTACTCGCAAAAACTTACGTCTTAGCAACATACGCTTGTACAAATTGCCATATATATATATATATATATATAATATATAAAAAATTATATAATAATATATATATAATAAATATATATAGTATATAATATATTATATATATAATATAATATATATATATAATTGTAAATATAAATTTTTGAGGGGCTCGAGCCGACGGGAAAACCACAGGGCGTTTACCATACCCCGTAGTTTGGGAGGGCGAGAAACCCCCGCGACAACAAATACCAAAGGAGCGTCCGGGAGACCCTGATCGAAGCGGGAATTAGTCCTACCCCGTAGTCCCCGAAGGAGGAGAACCCCGACTCCGCCATCGGTGCGGATACCTTGGGGTAGTCTTTATGTTAAAAAAAAAATTAAGGAAAAAATATTATTTTAAAGAGTAACGTATAAAAGGTCGTCTAAATAGCCTTCTACTCATAGTACTAAATAATTAACAATAATCTTTTTTTATTCTTTTTTTTTTTACATTTTCAAATCTAAAATTTTACAAGATTCCAAAAATGTATTCCTTTCCTGAACTATTGTAGTTTTAGATTTTTTTTTTTTTTTACCATTTCCCGCACTAAAATTTTACAGCCATTCCAGCAATGTACTTCCTTTTCCCTAGAGTTGTAGTAATTTTAGAGATGATTATGGCCCTTTAAAAAAAAAAAAAATATTTTAACAAAAAAACATGAGCTCTATACACAACCATTGAACTACTTCCAAACATAGTGTTAATATTTCAAAAATATTTCAATTTTAGAAACATATTGACTAGTAACAACTGATATACGAATATTAGGAAAATAAAATAAATTTCATTACAATTTTCTTTATTTTAAAATATTTTAATTCCATGAAATAATATTTATTCTTTTTAAACTTCACGGAAACAGATCAATATAAAAATAAATTAATTGAATTTTAAATAGGAAAAAAAAGCCTTAAAGCATTCTTGCTGCATAATAAAATACGCAATACCAACTTTACATCTACTCTTTTTTATTGTGGTTGGCGAAATCAAAAGTTACCGAATATATATATATAATATATAAAAAATATATATATTATATATATATATATATATATATATAATAATATATATATATAAATATATAATATATTATAATATATAATATAATATACATATATATTGCGCTTATATAAATGTTAATAAAATGGTTCGTTATAAAAAGTTAAATGACGTTGAAAACCGATTTTCCACTTCAAAAAGATTAATTGATTTTATAGTTAAAAATAAAAACTTATTTCCTAACTAGAATAAACATTTAAAAAAAATAAACTGATATTTATATAGAACAAAATGAATAAAATATTTTAATGAAATTATGAATTAATTAAGTCGATATAAGACAATAGTTTTAAAAAAACACATAATATATATATATAACTTATAATATATAATATATATATATATATATATATATATATACTATAAATAATAATATAAATAATATATATTATATATATATATAATATATATATTATATAATATTTATATATATATATAATATATAATCTTACTGAAAACGGTTCATCCAACCTTTTCTTTAATTTTGGATCTCTCTGCTTTCTGTCTTTTTTTTTTTTTTTTTTGTAGAAACTTCTGTTCTTTAAAATATAAACACAGGTTCAAGCTTTTGGAGACATGATGAATCTTATCATTTTATATCAGATAGTTGTATGAACTCCTGAAATAACTCTAAAGATAATGATAATAATGATTTTTTTTAACATCTTTGACAATTGATTTCTTGCTCGTCAGCATTTCGGTCGTCAGCATTTCGGTGTCCTTTCTACAATAAAAATCAACTTATCCAAAACTTTCAAGTTCGATTTCAAAATTTCTCTCATTTTGAACTTCTCTTATTACTTTCCTCATTAATAGTCGTTGTAGACATCAATATATCGCCCTTTAAATCTATCAATGTTGGTGGTGTTCCTCAAGGATCTCCTTCAACTTTTTATTAACGATCTTTTTGTCTCTACACAACCTGCGACTTTTTTGTCGCTTCATAATCTATGCAGATTACTCCACCTTTGATCCCTCTTTTTATTTCGGAAATACGCCAAAAGTTGTAAATGACCACCGACTTTTCTCGTATTTCTATCTAGGACTGAGAAAATAGGATTGTTTTTAATACTTTAAAATCTTTATTCATGCATATATCTATCTACCCGACAAAATTCTTCTCTCTCTCTCTCTCTCTCTCTCTCTTCTCTCCTCCTCTCTATATATATATATATATAATAATATATATATATATATATATATATATAATAATATATATATATATATATATATATATATATATATAATATAATATATATATATATATATACACTTGTCGTCTCCCCTCCCCTCCTACGAGAAACGGATTACCTCGAGATATTTTGCCACCAAAAGTAGGCGAGCCCAAATTCTTCGAATACATGTTAAGTTAAATCTATGTTTCTCGTTCTTCTAAGAAAACATCTTTGTCAATGGAGGAAGTGCTTAATAATTCTAAAATTCTGCATTCTTGAAGCGGAAAGGATAGCATTCACGAGTTTACGGGTTCAATGTTGTTTCTTGTAAGTGAATATCTGGTGGATGTGTTTGGATCTAGGGTATTGATATGTCAAGATCATTTTTAGAAGTTAATTGTGTGTGTGTTATATGTGTGGTGGTTGTGAATGTGTTAGTTAATAATGGAGCGTCTGGGGTGAAGGAAGCTCGATATGTTAGAGATAGTGTGTAAAAGCTGTTTGTGATTTTTTTTTTCTATAAAGTGCGGTGGGGGTGGTCTGTAATGTTTATGCAGTGAGTATCGTGAGGTGATTGCCGTAAATTAAGAGGCCACATCATGTAAGAGGCCCTTTAAAAGAAATTTTTCTTCAATAGTAGATATTGATGGTTGTAGAGAGAGAAGCAGCATGTTATTATCGAAGCTTTATTTCTCAGTTTCTAATTTTCTTAATAATGATTGTGATATTATTGAGCCCAAGCAGGTGGTATGCATAATTGGAAGGATGATGTATTGTCTGATATATAGAGAAGTATCCTATGCAGTCAAAGTTTGCTCCATTGAAAAAAATATGCTAATGAGCCATTTAGATTCTCTTCTGTCGCAGTGAGCAGGTATAGAATTTAAAATGTGCAGTCATTCTGTTCGCTTTAGCCCATGATTCGAATTGGTTTAATATGTTTTGCGGCTCTTCATAAATATAAACAAGACAATTACTATTATTGCTAATCATTCAGCAAGCTTTAATTGTTTAAATTGTATATGGCGGATTGGAGTAGGAGAAATGCATTCAAAAGGTTAAAAGCTTAGATAAAGAAGGCTCAATTGGTACTCTGAATGAATAATTTGTATGACGGAGAGTTTTCCTATCTCGCAACCGATAGGAAAATTAAACATCGAAATGAATGTTGATGTCTGCACTACAAGGAGAGTATTCGATGGGGGGGGGAAAGGTTTGGTTGAAACCAGTAAGAATGCGTTGGGTTAGATCAGTTATGATGAGTCGGTAGAGTGCTTTGTCGAAAAATCATTGTATAATCTAAAGGGATTAATTTTCAAATACTTTGATATGTGAAAAGTAATGATATAGTCTATAGTTCCAGTGTCCCAACTGTGGGGACGCCACGCCCCCCTAGACGTGAAAAATCTAAGCGGCAAGGGACAATTTAAAAAAAAAAATTAATTTCCTTTATTTAAACGGTAAAGTTTTTAATTTTCTATTATTCTAAAATTATACTCTACTCTACTCACAACTAACACACAGATTAAAAATCATTAATTTTCACCTAATATGTGTTGCCCACACTTTCATATATAATATTCATGAACTTAGCATCTAAAATGTTCTCTTCTAGATATGTCAATTATTTTTCCCAGATTTTAGTTTACCCTAAATTTTTATTTATATTTATTATTTAAAACTATTACTGTCTGCCCATATATATATATATTATATAATATAGATATATAATATATAATATAATATATATAATATATATAATATATATAATATATATATAATATATAATAATATATATATATATAACTATATAAATATATATAATATATATATAATATAATAAATAATATATATATATAATATATATATATATATAAAATAATATATAATTATTATATAATATAATATATATATATATATAATAATATATATATATATATATAGGTATATATATATAATAAATATATATAATATATAGTATATATAAATATAAATATAATATATAATAAATATATATATATAATATATATATATATATAAGTTTGGGATTCCCTGTCTATACGAAAAGCTGTATATTAGTAGTTGTTTGTTAATTTGGTATTAAATTGGAATATTTCAAAAAATTTAAGGCTGAGAACCATTGGACGCATGGTGTTTGAGTGTAAAAATTTTAATATTTTTTTTCCACAAATTTACCACCAATCAAGGAAAAGCCCCATTCAATGAGGGAGGGGGTTTTATTATTAATATTATCATTAATCACTACACACTAATTACCACCATTAATAATATTTATTATTCACTAGTTCTGTAGATAATAATATTCTCATCCTTAACATATCAATGTTATATCTTCTGAACAAAAAAAGGAGCTTCCTTCCAATTGCCTAGCCCATATCCGTTATTCCTAGATAGTAATCTCTTCCTTCGTCAAAAAAATATATCGTGTTGATCGCTGATTCCCTCATCAATGTCCGAAAAATTGGTTTTAACTAAATTGACTCAAATTCTTTCCATGATTCTCTGGTTTTATAATCTCTGTTTGGTCTCAGTGTCCTAGCAATTATCTTATTCGTTCTCTTCTCGCAAGTGTCAGATTTTAACATCCATACTTTATCATTGTAATGGTCGGTCCACTCCTTGAGTTTTTAAGTTTAATAAGTAATACTGTTTTCTGGGTTGTGTTTGTGACTAATTTGAATTATAAAGAATATATTGCATAGGTAGTGTTGGCTCGGAAATTGTTGTTTTTTATAGATTGCTTATGCCGGTAATATGTTGAAATGTAAATGTGGATTTTTATATTAATCGAAATATTTTTTATGTTGTGTTGAATAAGGTTGGCGTTGCCAAAATTTGCAGAAATTGTTTAGATGTTTATTATATTGTTGAGTCTATAATTAGTTAATTGTCTTGGATTCGTGGGTGTCTATTTTGTCTGAAAGGAGTTTCCTTGTTAATGAGTATGTTCAATTCATATCGAAATGGGGTGAAATGTTTACACGCGACGGATGAATATTTTTTTGGACGCCTTAGAAATTATATTATTTAATGTTGTGTTTCTTTGTTGAGAGAGACAAACCCGGCTATTTAAAAGGAGTGTAAATCTAATTCTATGAGGTCTGGAAAAAGTTTTGCAAATAATATTTATATATGGATATATATATCTATATAGAAAAAGATAAATATATAAATAATATATATATATTAATATATATATGATATAAAATATTATTCCATCTGTATCTTAACCCTAAAAAAACTTTGGGAAATTTAATCCGAATTTATTATTTTAGAGGGATAATTACATTTTATTCCCTTCTATTAACTTTAATGAATGTGAAAATTAAAATGAAACGTAAAGATGAAACTTACGATATTTTAAAATAACAGAAAACGAAAATGGTTTAATTAAAATTCTCCAAGAACGCAAAATGTAGTCGTGAACTCCCTAGATAACATGAAGATTTCTCTATATCGCCCACTTCGGGCAATGACATTTGACCTTGAAATATTTATAGTACTTAACTAAACTTAAAGGCAAAACATTAGTTTTCAACAACAAAAAAAAAAATTCTTTACCTAAAAGAAATAATTTTTTTTTTTTTAACTAAAGGTTACCCCGAGGGTAAATAGCAAAGATGAAAAGAGTCGGGGCCGATCGGCCTATAGGTGGACGACGGGGGGAACTTCGTTCTCCCCTCTGTCCCCCAATGGCTCCAGCCCCCTATAAATATAAATATAGTCATCATATACTGACTTCCCAAAAATATCATATAGATCAACTTAAAAAAAGACCCATTTATGGAGCTCCTTATTGTCAACAAAGAACAAAATAAATAAATATAATATAAGATATATAATATATATATATATATAGTATATATAAATATATATATAATATAATAAATAATATAATATATATATAATATATATAATATATAGGCACTTATCCTATAAAAAGGAAGACATTAAAGTAGCACGAATCGAAATCCACAACTTCTGCTCTGCATCCCGCAGGTATGGTTACGTGTTAGCTAAAACTCCGAAAAAAGATTCCCGAGAGTTTTCTCAATAGTCTTTCTTTTTTTTTTATATGTAATTTGTGATAAAATTTTATATTTCTTTTTTATTTCTTTTAAGGCTCGAGCCGACGAGGATCAGAAGGGGACGAAGTCCCCCCCGTCCTCCCCCGCTGAGGCCGAGAGACCCTGACTCTTTCTATCTTTGCGATTTATTTGGGTATTCCTTTCTTTAAAAAAAAAAAAAACAAACGTATGGCAACCCTTAACGCACTGATTGCCTTGAAATAGATCGAAAAAAAACATTACATCGTTCTTCGATATATATCGCTTAACATCACCTTTTAAAGGATAAGTTCCTATAATATATGTATATATATATATATATATATATAATATGTATTAATATATATATATATATATATATATATAATATATATATATATATAGTGATTTATTATATAATATATAAAATAAATAAATAAATATTGTTAATGATATATATATAATATATATAAATTAATGATATATATATATATATAATATTATAGATATATATATCATATAATATATATATATATAATATATATATTGATATATGAAGTTCAAAATACATTTAAATGTTGTTGTTTTTTTTTTAATAGGTATAAATCCAAAAAACTAAAAGGGATATTTATATTCTCTTGTTTAAATTTCCTTCAAAATTGCTATGGCGTAGATCAGTGAAATAACCATATATATATATAATAATATAATAAAAATATATATAATTAATTATATATATATATATAATATATATATATATAGATAATATATATATATATATATACATATATATATATAAATATATAATAATAATTATATGTATATCATGCGGCTCGTGATCGAAACATTGGAGCCACTTCAAAGTAAATATAATATATAAATAATATATATATATAATATATATATATATATATATAATATATATCATATATTATATATAATATAATTATATTATATATATATAATAATATATATAATAACACATATATTTTCTTTTCAGATCATTTTTTCCCGTTTGCCCACAAACATTAACGCATTAACAAATCACCACCACACTTACCTATTTGATAATCTAAGAATCACTCCTCACTTCTAAAGCTATATATAAAATCATATGAAGCAACATATGCCAATTTGTAATATTAACTATTTCGGCAATTTCTAGGATTCACCAAGGATTTGTATAATTAAAATAAGCCAAAAATATCAAAAAATTATCTTTTCATTTTTTGATAGAAGGCATCAGCATGTAACAAAAATTATACAGCTACAGGAAAATAAATACATTTGATTTCAGAAAGCCAATATTCATCGATAAACCTAAAAAAAATATTTATTCAATATTATTTAAAACACCTTAAAATTAGTATAATTAGGTGGCATCGTACTCTCAAAGCCTTCATTCGGGCAGTTATTACGAGAGCAGAGTCCAAATATTGTTTTTATTATATACTCTGGAAAATGTTAATTTTTCGTTTATTTCCTTTTTAGGGGTGAGCCGACGGCAGGGACAGAGGACAAAGTCCCCCGTCGTCACCTGGAGAACGAGAAACCCCGACTCTGTCCATCTGTCGTTTACCCTTGGAATTACATTTGGCAACCTTAATGTTCACTCGTAGTGATGGAGCTCCTTGCTTCTTCTCAAAAAATGATCAGTATCATACAGATTTTCCAACATTTAACATTAAATTTTTCAAAAAGCGTTATTTTTTTTTTTTTTTTTTAAATTTCATGGATAAAAATGTCTCCGGATTAATAAAATTTTATTATATCCTAAAATTAGCTTTATTGTTTTTTTATTTCATTCATGTTGCTTCGGGAGGCTGACCCTAAAATTATAACAAAAATATAATTAATTAGATTAAACTCTCTCTCTCTCTCTCTAAATATATATATAAATTATATATATAATATATATAATATAATATTAATATATAATATATTATATATATATATATATATAATATATATATATATATTATATATTATAAATTAATTATATATTAAATAATTTTTTATTATTAAAATTGGAGAAGTTATTTATGACTGTCGAGAGAGCCTTTGAAAAATCCCTCAAAATAGGACCAAATAATAAAAGGTTCTTTTACTTCCATGACAACCAGTGTTTTGAAAGCATATGATGATCTTTCTTGAGCACAAATCGAAATTCTCTCCAGTCAATGATCCTATGAAAAATAATGTTATCGCATGAGGAATAAATGATCTAATTAAAGTAGCATTCTTGTTATAACATTTAAACATATTTTAATAGTAATAAATATTAATTTGAATTATTCATTACATTAGTTTTTGCTTCTTATTTTTTTTTAGAGAGGCCCGCCTCCTGGCTTCCCCCGTAAACCGCGCCTGATATATAATATATATATATATATATATAATATAAATATATATATATATATATATATATTATATAATTAATATAATATAATATATATATAAATATATATATATATATACTAATATATATATAATAATATATATATAATACGTGTATATAAGGTATATTAAACCGGGCAATATATAAATTAGTATCGGAATGTTGGTAATCTTATCTCAGAATTATTTACCTACTCTAAGAGTCCTTCTTTGATTTGTATAAAAAAGAAGAATTAATTTTAATTTAGTACCGTTTGCCGAAGCCCGGCGGTTCTTTTTGCCCCCAATTGCATTGGGCCACATGTATCCAAACACTACGGTATTCATAATTAAAAAAAAAAAAATCTATGCCCCCTACCTTCACTCTTACAAACTTTACCGAGATACATCAAATAAACTAAGTAAATGAATAACTACTCATTTTATAAGTGTAAGTGTGAAGCCAAAAAAAATATTATATCAAAACTTTTAGTTTTGTAATATTTAAAAATTATGTTCTTCGCATTATTATTCTATAATTGTATATTAAGATATATAAATAATATATATAATATATATAAATAAATATATATATATATATATATAATATATATATATATATATCAGGGCACTCCAGTAACTTTTAACTACTCGTCTCTCTCTGCTCTCTCTCTCTCTCTCTATATATAATATATATATATAATATATATAATATATATATATTATATATAATATATATATAATAATATATATATAATATATATATATATAATATATATATATATATATATATATTAATACTTGAAATATATTCCTGCTAAAAAGTTTTTTATGTTTCAAAATCTTTGGTTGTTCATGGTTAACGATAATATTTAAATTTATTAATAATTATAATAACTGTTTTGGGTAACTTTCCATGATTGTTAAGCTAGTTTTATAGTTGATTTTAATTTTTCAGTGGCAATTTCTTGGTATATAAAACGTTTTTATTATGCATAGATATTAAAACATATTATATATAAACACTATTTATAAACAAATTTTGTACTGCAAATTCAGAATTCAGACACCGTCCGATCTCCGCGATCCGATTTTAGCAGAGATGCCGCCATTTTAATGAGTAAAAGGTTTATTTAATAGGTATACTTATATTTTTCGTTTTTAATTTGCATAATCTTTTATATTTATTAGTAATAGTTCAAGAAAATAAGAAAATTTTATTAAGATTATAAAACTTGTAAAAATAAAATCGTTCTAAATTTAAACTTCTTGCAGACACGCATACAAAAATTTCTTTAAAACGCCCTGATATAATATAATATAATGCGTGCCATATAATTATAATATATAATTATATATATAATTATATAATATATATATTTATATAGATATATGAGTTAGTATATATATAATATATATATAATATATATATAAAATATATAATAATATGATATATAGCTGATTCGAATGTAATCACCACTAACCTCATATAACCGTTCTTCCCTTGTACCCGTAGTAAGTACTTCAGTCGGCGAGAAATTGAAATGTGTACAATATTTAAGGTGATAGCAACTGTTACCTCAAGCTCAAACCACTCGAGATTTCTATTCATCTTATGGCATGTTTATGCTAGAGCAATAGCGGAACGTGATTTTATGTTATATAATATGTTATGTATGTTTATATATGGCGAATTCTAGTGAGGTACGTGTATTTAATTTTAGGGATAATACACGTATTCCGTAAACTGCAATAATAATTACAAAAATTCCAAAAAAACTGCAATTCTTAGTGCCGGTCAGGTAGCTGTTTGGAATTCAACCTCGCTCATACTACCGTATATCAAGCTTGTATCGAGGTTTAAACCACAATCATAAGCGTGCAACGGTGCTTTAGCACACTGAGTCAACCTTGAACACTCTCTCTCTCTCTCTCTCTCTCTCTCTCTCTCTCTCTCTCTCTCCCTCTCCTCTCTCTTCTCTCATCTCTCTCTCTCTCATACATAAAGGGACACGGCCTAAAAGGAAAGGATTCAAGTCGATATTCATAGAGAATATGTCCTTTCGATAATTATATTTTATTCTTATACCATAGCAAATTAGTGAACAATAGCTGACGTAATAGAGCTTTTGCTTTAGGTCATTTCGAACACTAATCATAATTCCCAAGATAAAAGGCTATATTTAACAATTATTTCTATCTTGAATAGTAATTTAAATATCCTTTAATAATAAGCATTCCATATGCTATATTTCGTCACAGAAAAGAGCTTAGGACGAATAAGTAACTTAAATCGTCCGTAAAACTTAATAAATCGTCCACGTGGAAACAACAGAAAACAGAACTATAAATTCGTTACAAAACCATGAGGGAGGGAAACATTAAAAGCGTAATTCAAAGGGTTAGAAGTTTAAAAATGGTCCAGTATGTTAATTTTATATTAAAGACTATCAGGAATATGAATGTGAGCTGCACTAACTACTCAAGGTTTTGTCGTTGTTAAATTCATCATATTTCATTAACACAATAAGAAAACAACAATTAACAGTGAACACTAAAGAGAAAGAAAGAAGAGAATGCATTCCTATTATTTGAATTTAGATAGTCAAAGAATTTTGGAGTTAGCAACGTTATATTATGAACATAAAGCAAAACCTCCGATGTTATAGAGTCGACTCCAACAAATCAAAATAATTTGATTATTCTCTCTTGGGAGCAAATTGAAGGAAGAATTAGCATAAAATAGAATTGGATTTGCTGTAGGAATACGTAGGCACTTGAGGTTTGGTACATAAAGGTTGTAAGGTTTAACTGGGAAAAGAGTATACGGTCAAAGAATTATTTACAGAAATTAGTGATAAATTAGAAGTGCATCACACTATGCCTATTTCTTCTCGACATCACCATCCTCGCCATAAAAAGACCATCATTTCTGAAGAAGCAACTCTGAGATGTTATTCGTTGTCGCCTTTTTTAATATACTCAATATATATATATATATATATATATATATATATATATATATATATATATATATATATATATATTTATATATATATATATTATATATAATATATATATATTATATATATATATATATATTATATATATATAATATATAGCCAGCTCAGAAGACACAATCATATCTAAAACTACACAGCTACCAGGAAAAAGGAATACATTTGCTGGAATCCTGGCAAAATTTTACCGAGAAACTGTTAAAAAAAAAAAAAAAAAAAAAAAAAAAAAAATTAAAAAAAAACATTCATAATCTTCAATCCCTTCCTCAGAACAGGAAATGAAATACCATTTTGGATCCTTGTAAAATTTTGGTTTAGGAAAATGTAAAAAAACAAAAAAAAAACAAATAAACAAAAATTTTACTATTTTTTTTTGGGGTGGTGCTGGGACATAGTAATATATAGTATATTATTTGTAATTGGTATTACACCAGACATTTAGGGGGCTCGTTTAGCCGACGGGGAAAAAGGGGGACGTTTTTTCCATACGCCTAGGGGAGGGGCGGAGGAACCCCTGCGAAACCCATACCAAAGAGCGGGGTTCCGGAAAGACCTCCCCGGAGGGGGGGAATTAGTCCTAGCCCGTAGTTCCGGGAAGGCCGAGAGACCCCGACTCCTGACTCAGACGGTATAAACCTTGGGTATTCTTTAGTTAAAAAAAAAACAATTTGATCAAAAATCTAATTATTTTAACGAGTAACCAATAAAGTCTCCTAATAGGCTCTCTAATCATATACTATAATTATTAAATATTTTTTTTTTTTTTTTTTTTTTTTTAAAACATTTTCCTATCAAATTTTACCAAGGATTCCAAATATGTATTCGTTTTCGCTGTGCCTATTGTAGTTTTTGAGATTATTTTTTTTTTTTTTTTTTTTTTTTAACATTTTCCGCACTAAAATTGGACAGCATTCCAGCAATGTATTCTTTTCCTCGGTAGCTGTTGTAGTTTTTTTTGAGATATGGATTGTTTGGGGCTCTTCTAGAGGCTGACCCACATATATATATTTAGTATATTATATTTCTATATCTATTATATATACTATATATATTATATATTATATATATATATAATAATATATATATATTAATATATATAATATATTATAATTCTATATTATATATATATAATATATATATATAATATATGGTAATAGTTGAGAATAGCGTAATCTGACGAAATATACAACTGTTCCATTAACCAAAATTTTATTTTCAGAATATTTTCTTCTAATGTATGTTTTTGTTCGTGATTTGTTGTCGGTCACTTGACATATAGAAAAGGTCTATTCCCCCTACCGAATTTTTTTTTCACACACTGTTTAAGATTCGGTTAGGATCTATTAGTTTTGGGATCATTGGATAAGTTTGTTAGATAACCACAGAAAATATGTGCCTACTTATAAAACTTATAAAAAATAATAACCCTTACTTATTATCTAAATTAACAGTAAAAAAAGAAATTATGAAACATAACCGAAAAAAAATTCCTTATAAATTTATTGTAATTGTGGCAATTTTTTATTAAACAACATTGTGGCAGAGTTGCTTTCATTCCCATTTCACAATAAAAACATTGATTAGTTTTCTTAAAAAATATCGATTTTTTTGGGTATCGATATAAAACTCAATCTGATTTTCATTTATATATATATTATATATATATATATTATATATATATAATATATATATATATATATATATATATATTTTTATTTATATGGATTATTATTTATTTATAATATAACAAATAACCAAGCGTTATGCTTATATACTCTAATTATTCATATATATTAATATGGTAACCTGAAATATTAAATGAACCTTTGAATATTCGATATATATATCTATATAATATATTATATATTTAATTATATATATATCTATATATATTATATATATAAATATATATATATATATATATATATATATATATAATAATATATTATATTAAAGAAAAGAACATTTTATAATGAGAAGGGTAAAGAAATAACCTGCCTTCTCTGGGATTGAAACCACCGCATGTTGCGCAGTGAGGACAATATGGCCGGTGCTATACAAGTGAGCTATCCCTCTCAACCCATAAAAGTTGAATTCAAGAACAGTTATAACATCTTATCAAATTGCGATTATTATGCAATATTTAACATTAAAAATATAAAGAACGAGGAGAGATAGGACAGGCTGGACATCTGGTGATGTCGCCTTGAGGGGAACTCGGTTGCTTTATAACTGTTCTTATCCAACTTTTTTGGGTTGGAGGATAGCTCAGTTTTATAGCACCGGGCATATTGTCCTCACGCGCACATGCGGTGGTTCAATCCCCAGAGAAGGCAGTTAAATTCTTTACCTTCTCATTATACGTTCTTTCTTTAACAATCTTATTCTAATTGCGATTATTATGCAATATATATATATATATATATATTATATATATAATATATATATTATATATATATATATTATTATAATATATATAATATATTATATATTATATAAATCTGTGTTAACTAACCCCAAACTTTATCATAAACTAGACTTAAAAAGCCGTACAGTAATCGACTTAATCTAGACGGATCGTCGCTTGCCCATAACCTAGACCTAACCCTAGATGGATGTCGTTGCCCCAAACCTAGTCTAACCTAAGATGGAATTGTCGTTGCCCAAGACCCTATAACCCTAAACCTAAGATGGAGGAAATTTGTAGTTGCCCGTAAACGTAGACACTAAGCTAGATAGTTGTCTTTAAGGGAAAAATTAATAATATTTAGGTTTAAAATAATTCAACTCCAGGACTTATGGGATTAATTCCCCTTGCTAATACCTTCCAGGAATGTTCAAAATCTTCATCTTTAGGAATCTTTTATATTTGACCTACAAAATTAAAGACATGTTTTACTAAATGTATCTAAAATATATATATTATATATATATATAATATTATATATATTTATATATATAATATTATATATATTAATATATATAAATGGATAGTAATGAACATTATAATATATGATAAATAAGATTCATAGTAATTTTTTTATTTATATAAATTAATAATATAAAATATAAAGCTATATATTTATAATTGAATAAACACTTCGTTATGAAAAGACGGAAAATAAATATATAAATAAAAGCAGATACTATAAAAGAATTTGATACATTTGTGAAGTTACTTGAGCTGTTAAATTTTAAGAACTTTTCTCAAGTGATTCTTTTTTTTGCTTTCCATTTTTTCCATTCCAATCTTGTCGTAATGTTCTGAAAAGCATACACTGGTTATTATTTTAAATTGCAAATAATTTATAAATATTCTTTTTATTACTTCTACTGCTAACACCTCCTCTGGTTAATATAAGAGTACTGGACCAATATGGCTGCCATTTTATCTGTAAAACGGGTGTTTTCAATAAAATATGGCAATAAGAATATAAATATTCGATCTATTCTAAAAGTAAACAACCAAAAACAAAATGTTTCAAGATCATTATTTATAAAACCGATCGATACACAAATATAGAATTTCACAGAACAAAATATCAAGACTTTCGGAAATATGATTATAAAGTTTGTCATATATCTATAAATGTTTTATAATATATACATATATATTATATATATATATTATATACATCTCTACTATCTTATTTTTTATATAATAATATAATATATTATATATTTATAATATTATATATATATATATATTTAAATATTTATGAATATATATTAAAATAGTTCACAAACTCACGGGCATTAGTCCCTATTTTAGGTTAGGACTATATAATATATTATTATATTATATATATATATATATATATATATATATATAATATATATATATTATTAATATATATATATATATATATAAGTGAACGGTCAAAGGAAATGATTCTTCTCAAGCAAACGGTTTTAAATCTAAAATATTTTTATTTTACCTAAAATGAAAATAATATTAATTTTATTTTACTTAATTAAATTTTATTTTGGCTTCATAAAGTTTGAGTTTCTGATCGAATATAACTTTATTTTATTATACTATTATTATTATATTTATTATTATTATTATTATTATTATTATTATATTTATTATTATTAATATCATTCCTTAATTAATTTTTTCCCAACTTTTTTAATTAATGAAATTCAACGAAACTTTAATGAAATTCATCAAAATCTTGATAAGAAAACATTTGCTTTTTAGACATAATTTAAATGAATGTTTAGATTTGCATCTACGTACAAAGTCTCACTTATATTTATAATATATATATAATTATTATATATATTATATTATATATATTTATATATATATATATATAATATATATAATAATATATATATATATTATATTATATAATATATATATTATTAATATTATAATATTATATATATATAAATTATATCTCAGGGTTGAACGACAATCACATCGGTATTTTCAAGCACTGCAAACAACAACAGCATGAGACAGGGTTACAAACAGCACCAACACTTATTAGATGCAGTTCCGATAATTGCAAGAATTCTAGCCGTTCAGTCATAATTATTTCGTCGCATATATAGGTAATTTATTATATTATATAGGATAGGGTTATAGATAGTGATAAATATAGTTATAATATATATTGTAAAAAAATTATTATAATATTAAATTAATATAATAAAAGTAAATTACAAATATATGAACTAATATTATAATTATATATATAATAATATTCTATTTATATACTATTTGTAGTAATGTAGCCAGCATTCTCCGAGAAGTAAGTTCAGTAAAGCAATGTAACAAGAACTATAACATCTAAAGGAAAATAAATCTCTAACATTTTTTGATTTCAGCAAGTAATTTAATCGAAGAAACTTAAAAAAAATTTGTTGTATTGTAATAATTTATTAATACAACCTTCGTATTAAATATTTTTAAAAATCTTTACATTCGCACGCGCATTTTTGTAAAAAATTACTTGATTGACTTATCAATTAGGGGCTGCACTATACGGTATTCTCTGAAAAGCAAAAGGCTCCACCCTAACTACCACTTTTTTTTCCACTTTGGAGGAAAACTGTTATTTTTTTTCTTTTTATTTTTATAAGCATGTAATGGTCTTTTTTAGGGGAGTTCAGACACGCCACGGACGTCGTCCCCCATCGGTAGGATCCAAGATAAACGCCGACTCTATCCAATCGAATCTTGGTATTAACCACGGTCGAGAGGTGAAAATCAATGTTATATTTAATTAAAAACAAAAAAATTACTATCGTTTCTAGAATCAGGTGTTACACTCAGTTCGTGCGAACCTCGGTATTAACCGGCATTTTGGAATTCTGAAAATTCATTTTTTTCACGTATTTTTTAAAACAATTTAAACTTTTAAAAAAGGCGTTATTCTTTTTATCATAATTTTTTTATAATTTTCCGGGTAAAATGTCTCCTTGCTAATAATGATTTTATTTGTCGTGTAACTGTTATAGTTTCTAGTTACATGACCTGGCCTTTCGGGGATGGGCTGACTATATATATAAATATTATTACTATTGAGTTAGTTAATAGTTGTCCCACGATATGCTATTTATCCTATAATATTTATTATATTTATATTATATTATATTTTAATAATATACTGTATATATAATTATATTTATATATATATTTATATATATATACCTTTCATTAATAAATTTATGATAAATATCTAAGATCCTAATTTTCTTCTATTCAAAAGAAATCCACTAGTCTCTTCTAATTATTAAGGCATTGTAATCATATTATTACTATTGGCGTTCTAAGCTATTTTGATTTTGAAACTATATAATATATATAATATATATATATATAATATATATATATATTATATATATTATATATGATATAATATAATATATATTATATATATATATATGGAATATATATATATTATTATATATATTATAATAATATTATATTATTTAATTACTTATAAAGTTGAATAATGGGTTGATATATTATTCTTGGTTAAGAAATTACACCACTACATCGATCCATTAATCCCTGAAAAACTAACAAAATGCAACAGGGTAATAATTGAAATTACTATTTGTTGGACCCATCATGGGGTTTATTAGTAGGAAAACTGTAAAAAAAAAAAAAAAAAAAAAAAAAAAAAAAAAAAAAAAAATCAATATCTTCCAAACTATACCCATAGTCATAACACAGCGGAAAGGAATTACATTTTTTGGAATCCTTCGTTTAAATATTACATAGGACACATATGTATAATAAATTCTTAAATTTACATAAATAAATAAATTAGAAAGATTGGCTATTTTTTTTTTAAGGAGCAGGGGGAGGACAATATGTATATATATATATATATATATTATATGATATTATATTATACATTTAATATTAATATATATATATATATTATAATATATTATATTATATATATAATATATTATACTATATATATATATATAATGTTAGTATTTATTATCTTTATATATATATATTATTTATAAAGGGTAATACCGCAATGTAGGGCGCGGTTCGCCAGCCTGACGGGGAACACTAGGGGGGACGTTTTTCCATAGGCACCGAGAGGAAGTGGCTGGGCGGTGAGGAAAGGATCCCCCAGCGAGAACAGGAAAAACCCAAATACAAGAAGGGCAGGGGGTTCTGGAGACCCTGGCCCGGAGAGGGGGAATTAAAGTCCTACCCCGTAGTTTCCCGGGGGAATGAAGCCAGATTGAGACCCCCGGAGGGACATCCTTTCATCTCAGCGTGCGGTATAACCCTCTTAAGGAGGTATCTCTTTAAGTTAAAAAAGCAAAATTTTTAATAGAAAAGTCTATTTATTTTAACGAGTAACACCAATAAGGTCTGACACCCAATTCCCAATTATAATCAAAAGATTACTAATAATGATTATACAATATTTTTTTTTTTTTCTTTTTTTCTTACAATTTTCCTATGTAAAGATTGTATTTTACCAGGATTCAAAAAAATGTATTCCTTTCCGCTGTAGCTATTGTAGTTTTATCAGGATAATAAAATTTTTTTTTCCCGAACTAATGTTACCGAAAGGATTCCAGCAATGTCTTCCTTTTCCCTGTATCTATTGTAAGTTCTTTGAGATAATGAGTTGTAGTTTTAAAACCCAATTATCACCACCTATATATAGTGTCAATATATAGTAATTTATATTGATTGGGCCATTTTATTATTATATAATAATTATATATAATATATATATATAATATTATATAATAATATATATACACATAATTATCTATACTATGTTTACCTTAATTAGGGTATAAAAGTTCCGGAAATATCCCGAGACAACCCCTAATTTGGAAAAAATTGGTGTTTGCAAGAATTAAGTGACTCTAAATTTTGTAATTAGGCGATAATTATTTAAAAAAAAAAGGAAAAATATTTTTTTAACAGGCAAAAATTATATATATATATATATCTTTAGAATTTTATATATATAAAAATTATATATATATATATTTATATATATATTATAATTATATTTATATTCTTAATTTTTAATTTATTAAATATAATTCATATATATTAATTATTAATGAGGATACTGTACTATATACTATATAAATATTATATATATATTAATATATATATGTATAAATATTATTAATATTATATCGTAAACTGTATTATAAAAGGGAAGACGAGAATTAATGTCCAAAAACTAACCTTCAGGAAAATTCTGTAACTGTTTACGAACTTACGAAACTCACAAAAAACTTATAATTAATATTGTAAATCTTACAATTTTCACGCACAATGCAATTTTATTTTCTTGTATCAATTTATAATACTGTAGAGAGGCTAATAATGTAATTTTATTTGAAATTATGAAATCTATGTCAAACACAACCACGCGGAGCAAAATTCAACGTGAAACTAAAATATCAGAGATATTGCCCGACTACTTATTGAAGAAAATAGCTTCCTGTAAAAAACAAATCCGAATAACTTTAATTATTTTAATTAATTAATATTTTAATTAAATTAATTATTTTATTAATTATTAACTACTGAATATAACCAAACTTAAATCTTTTATAATTTTTGAAATTAGGAAAAAATTCGCCTACGTCTATAATTTCTAATATTAACCAAACTAAATAAATAGCAGATATACAAATATAAAAATTTAAAAATTTAATCCTTAATACCATATATAATTATATATATATATATAATATTAATATATATTATATATATATATATATAATAAATATATAATAATATATATATATATATATATATATATGGTAAAGCTGAATATTCGTCTGAACTTTGATATTCGATATATCGATAATATCGATATTAGGTATTTATTGGATATATATAAATATATATATATATATATAATTAATATATATATATATATATATATAATAATATATATATATTATATATATATATATATATCTATTATTATAATATAATCAAATGTCCCAAATGGTTTTTGAGATTTATTAGAGTACGATGATTGTTGTGAAATGTCCCAAAGTCTCATTTTTTGGGAATTTTTTATTGTTTTTTGGGGTAATATCAACTTCTAACCGTCAATACCCAACGGTAGTTCGCCCCGATGTCAGGAGTCGGGGTCTCTCGGCCTCTAGTGGACTAACGGGGGACTAATCCCCCTACCCGGGGATGGTCTCCGAACCCGCGCTCTTTGGTCTTTGGGTGTCGCGGGGTTCCTCCGACCATCCCTCCGGGGTATGAACAACGTCCCCTCCTCCGTCCCCCATCGGCTCGATGCCCCAACCTAAAAAGGTTAATAACCACCATTTTAGGGGGCTCATTGGACCCTCCTGTGGCCTTAAAATTAAGGCCTAAACTGCCGTAAAACTAGCCCTATAACTTTTTATGATAGAGGGTTTTAGTAAATGCCGAAATTATATAAGCAGATAAATTTTGGATATAATTAATTAAATTCAAGGACGTTACCAGTGCTAAATGTAAAGAGGAATATGAAAGGACCAATAATAAAGAAAAAATGTTTTAAAAACTTAGTAATAAATATATTATATATAAAAATAATTAAAAAATATATATATAATAATATATAATTATATATATAATATATTATATATTATATATATATATATAATATATACTATATAATATATATATAATATATTATCGAATATTAATGTAAATCAAGAGGTCTTACCTATTAATTTAAAAGGATTTCTAATTGACTTTTTGCCTCAATTTTTTGGGAAATATTGAATTGATAAGCAGCAAACCTTAAAAACTTAGGGAATAATCAGCAGTTATTATTTTAAACCTTCAAATAATTTATAAATATTCCTATTTTAAATTCATTCCTCTAGCACCTCCTACTTCTATAACTTTGAAAACATTACTGAATAATGAATATTATAATATCCAATATGGCGGCCTAGTTGTCTAGTAGGGTCGATCGATAACATATATCGGATAAATACACTAATATCGGATTGGTCCAGACGAATTATTCAGTAAGGCTATATATATATTATAAATATAATATATATATTTATTATATATTATATTATATATATTAATATTATATATATATATATATATTATATATATATATAATTATAATATATATATAATATATATATGGTCAGCCCTCCGAAAAGCCAACATGCCATTGTAACAAAAAAACTATAACACAGGAAAATAAATAAAATTTTATTTAATCAGGAGACATTTTTAATCCATGAAAAAGAAAAAAAAAAGAAAAAAAAAAAAGCTTTTGAAAATTTAAAATTGTTATAAAATGTTGAAATCTGTATAATAATGAAGAAGAACGAAGGACTCCATCCCTTCGAGTGAACGTCAAAGATGCAATTGTCAATTTTTTTTACGGTAAAAGAATATCCCAGGGTAAACCACAAAAGATGCACAGAGTCGGGGTTTCTCGGTACCGGGAACGAACGGGGGGATTTCATTCCCCTTCTGTCCCTCCCGTCGGCGTCGAAACGCCCTAAAAAGGAAATAAAAAAGAAAAATTTCACATTTTCTCCACAAGACTAATAAAACCCAATATATGTCCTTGCTGTAGCACTTACTGCAGAAATGGAAAGTTGATGAGAGCGACGCTGGCGACGTTGATGAAGAGAATTTCGAAACCCTATAAGGTTTCATAAACTAATATTTAAAGGTGTTATTAAATAAATATTAGAACAAAATAAATTTTTTTTTAAAAATTTCATCGATGAAATCTGCTTGCTAAATCAAAACGTTATTTAATTTTCCTGAGCTGTTATAGTATTTAGTTAATGCTTGGAAATGCTTTGGGAGGCTGGCATATATATATATATAATTATATATATATATATAATATATATATATATATATTATAATATATATATATATATATATATTATAATATAATATAATAATATATATATATATAATATATATATATTATATATATATAATATTATATCTATATATATTATATATAATATAATATATATATAATATATAATATTTCACTCTCTGACCTCTGGACTTTAGCTATGCTCAAATATTATATTGTACTCAATTGGCGCTTCACTGGTAGCTTAAAGGAAATACTACTCTGTTTTACCTTACCTTAGTTAGTATTTTTTTTTTTTTTTTTTTTTTTTTTTTTTTTTTTTTTTTTTTTTTTTTAAACTTGTCTTGGGAAACCAATGTATTTCATTAATTGTGAGCACTGAAAGTTTATGCATTTCTCGTTATATATGAAATCATAGGATCCAAATTTCGCCATTTATAACTTAATCAATTCTAATCTAACGAACAACAATTTTCCTTCCGATTTTTCTGAAAACTTTTATTAAAAATAAATTCAAACAATTAGTCTGAAAAAAGTTATGGTTTACAAATTTAATATTTACTTGTATGAGCGTATTTACTCCAGATGATTAATTTTTTTAAAAATAATTTAATAGGTTTAGAAATTTATAGACGTAGAAGAAATGTTTATTAAATTTTCCAGCACTCACGGATCGGGGGGTACGGTGTTCAACATCTCCTCAGCAAAATGTTCGTGTGCCATGCTTTCATTTACCACTAAAAATTGATATAAATATTTATTTCCTTACAATCTTAAGTAAAGAAATCCTTTTAAAAATTTTGCAAAACAATTCCCCCCAACCTACCTTGAATTAAACGCGCAAGCGTAAACGGGAGCAGTCCTGCCTTAATTGGATTCTGACTTCACTTTAAATTTCCCCCGCCAAATTCTTCTGAAATGTTGTTAGGATCTCCGGCCTTTGCTCTCAACCGATATATATCTAATATAATAATATATATAATATATATATATTATAATATATTATATTAACACAAGTACATAAAAGGATAAATATATGATTAATATATAATAAATATCACTTTTTCTTTAATCTTGAATTCAATAATCATCAACTATAATAATTTTAATAACTATATGTCAATATATATAAATAAACATCACACATATTCAAATTAAACTACCCTCCTTTGAGATTGGGAGCAATAACAGTATGTCCTCAGTGAGCGGTGCGTGATGAAGCTGTATATATATATATAAATTTTTTTATATATTCTATTACTTATAATATATATATATATATTATTATATACTATATATATAGTATATCAATATATATATTAAATAATATAATAAATGATAGTATTTCAACAGATACATATAGTAAATTATTATAACGCTATATAAGAGTATAAGACATTATATTTTTTATTTTATATATATATATATATATATATATATATATATTGCAAATTTTTATTAGAAAACTCAACAATCTATATAAATAAAATTATCTTAACTTAGTTTGTTTGACACCAGAGATAGCTTATATTGTTTAAATATATAGAGCTTGTATGAGATTAATTATTTAATTACTATTAATTATTCGAAAATAGTAAACCATAAAATTACTATTAATTATTCGAAAATAGTAAACCATAAACCGTTGCGCAATTCATATTGAGAAATGAACTGATTATAAGAGCATTTAAAAAAGATCTTTGGTTCCTTCAGAAAATTAATTAAATCAATAAACGATGTAGATCTCACTTGAAATAAAATTTATGTGAAGTTATGAGACATGGAAGCACAAACATAATGATCCTGCTGCACAATAGTTCTTCCCTTTCTCTCATCATTCACATATATCCTTACAACACAAGTGTCTACAAGTTCAGCTAATAATCACGGTGTTTTTACACACTGCACGCACTATCACACAATAACATGCTATTTTAAAATTTTAAAAATGTCGCAAACAAAATGCTGCCTAGAAACTACAAGGGACAATTTCCAAAAATAGACTCTCATCGACCAAACCCTCCAACATCACATGGTAGGTCACGAATCTCCTGTGAAAGGGTTGGTGCCGCCACGGAATTGCTGGTTTGTTTTAGTACACGGTCTTCTCTTTCCTCAGTTTTTGCAATATCAGCAACATTTATTGTAATTTCTTTGTTGATCAACTTTCCTTCAGAAGCTCTTATCTCTTACTCTAACCCAAATTCAGGTGTTTCAGCGTTCCTATAGAAAAACATATTCTGTTAACTCTTACTGTTTATATCCTCTGTTTTCAGTGAAAAGTGATTGCTGTAGGCATGTGCCCAAGGACGCTGTTTGATCTCTTGTTTCTGATTTGGAGTTTTCTCAATTTTATACCTTATAACTTGGGTGCTTTTACCAATCTACTGGACATCTGTTTCTTAACTTAATGACTTTCCTTAACTTTTTACTTCTTCGTCTTCTCGTCTTTCTGAAATTATCATTCATGGTGTTTTAAATTTTTTGTGACGATCGATGAGCACAGAGGTGTCTCCACCCGTACAAAAACGTACTTGAGTTCACCAGCTTTTTCTTCCATCAGAGATCATTCCCATTCTTCAGACCACAGCTTTAACTATAACAATTTCAATATACTAACACAAACAAATTCACAAACCAACTTGCATATTTTAGAAACACTATTCATTCATAATAATAAACCCTCCCTAAATATTGATTCTGGTCCGTTCAAGCTGCAACTGTTTTGATGACTCTGCTGTGAAGCGATTTGTAACTTGCTTTCCTACTTAGATGTATTTGTTAGTAAAAGATCCCTATACAACCGGTAAGTTATTGCTTTCCTGTTCCTTGAAAACACTTCGTAATCCTGTTATTTAAATTGATTTATTTTTTAGCTACCCCTAGATAAATTGATTAAATAAATTTTATAACTAATATATTTGTTTATAGATTCTGCATTATAAAATGGAAGCGACGTCCAAGGATGTTAAATTAAATCTAGTTTTATAAATGGTATGATGTTTAGAGTTTTGTATATATTTTCAAGACTGTTTTAGAAGGCTCTTCTGGAGGATTTTGAAACTTTGTAAACCGTATGATTTTCGAATTTTATTATTATTTGATATTATATTTCTAGTTACTTCACCTGATGATGGAAACAGTATATTTTTCCGAAACGTTGTTTATAATTTTTGATTAAAGATGTCTATATGGAGGGCTCTAGTGTTGCTTTTCCTGTTAAAACTAAAATTCCCAGCTCATAGAAACTAGATCAACGTTATATATATATAATAATATATATATACTATATATATATATATATTATATATATATATATATATGATATATATATATATATATATATATATTAACGTTATATATATATATATATATATATAATATATATATATATATAATCCTCTGGTGTAAAGGTCAGAGGCTTACCAAATTCCCCCAAATTGGGGTGAATCAGTAAACCGGGTCTAGATTGAAGGTCAACAGGTTCCAACACACGGTGTTGGAGAGTGTGCAGGTTGAAAGAAGACGGAAACACAATAAACTGGAGTGTGCTCCAGCCTTTATCAAGTGACGAAGTGATAGAAAGATCTTTAATGAAATGTAGAAAAGGAGTTGGGGACAGGACAGAACCCTGAGGAACATCACTGTTAGCAGATTTAAAGGATGAACGATGGTCGTCTACAACACCAGCTTTAGAACGACCGGAAAGGATATCATAGAGAAAGGATATCTGCCAAAAGAGGGAAGTTAAGAAATCAGAGTTTTAGCCAAACTCTATCGAGGGCTTTCGTTAAAGCACCCAAGTTTCAGTTAAGAATAAGTAGTTCATCGAAATACCGAAGAGGAAATGAGAACCAAGAGCTAGAGAGAAGGGAATGAAAAACGTCAGTAGAGCCCTCCTTACGGAAACTATGCAGGTGATCGAAGATAAGATTAGAAGATTTATGGTGTTTCCAAATTTCCTGTTAAGGATATATTCAAAATCTTTGAAATGAATGGAGGTTAAAGAAATAGGACGATAGCTAGAGGGTTGAAAAGGGCACTAGCACAAGCTGAATGAGTACATGCTTCCAACATTCAACAGAAAAGAAAGGTTGATGTTGATAGGCGTAGACGAAAGAATTTACCAAGGCAGAGTATAAGCTAGGAAGGAAAGATCAAATTTTGAAAATCGCAGGAGGGATACAATCAGGACCATATACCATCGTAGTGCTAAACTCAGGAAAGATCAGAAATCACATCTTTAAAGGAAATTACAATATCAGGAATAAATTAGATAAGGTGGGGTAGAAAAAGAGGAATAGCTCCTGAATTATCTAAAGTGAAATTATTCGCAAAAGTTTGAACGATAGATTCAAGCTTTATAAGAAAGTAAAATCCGGTTTTGCTGTCTGAGGATACTAGAGGATGGAAATAAGAAGAAGCAAAGTTACTGACATTTTGTTGCAAAATACTAGAAAAAGCATGAAGAGGAAACAAAATGAGCATTGCCTTCTCTAATAATTTCTATGGGGAAAAGAATTTTCAGTGTCACGGAGGATGGATTTTCACGATTCACGGATGAAATATAAGTTGCATGAGTTTTTGGAGTTTGAAGAAAAGGTAAATCCTGAAGGCAACGTCACTGTGACGAGTAGCCTCAGAATAAGAGAACATATACCAAGGTTTATTAGTGTTAGCTGTTGGAAAATAATATAGAATTTATGCCTTCATACTACAGAAAATCATCTCGGTTTTGCCTTTTGTAGACTCCGAGGGACCCATCCTGTCGAAGCAATAAAATCATTCCATGGGAAATCAGATAAGTTTGACCTCAAGCCCAACATTTGGCAGCACGGAAGAGTCAAAACCCTTTTCTTATGGTTGATGTGTGGGGGTGGGAGGGTATTTTCTTTTCTGTGGAGGATTCGAAGAGATAGAACACGATATGGAGATAAGGTGATCGGAGAAACCCAGAGGAGGAAATAGTTAACAGAGTAAGGAGAAGAATAGGAAGTTAAGAAAATGTTTAGTATGTTGGACCATATTTAATAGGGTCAGGGATACGGGTTAAGAGCTGCACTAACTTCTCAGATTATTTTAGATAGAGAAATGGAAGGAGATCACCAGCTTATATATATATATATATATATATATATATATAATATATATATAATAATATATATTATATTATATATATATATATATATATATATATATATATAATATAATATATATATATACTTATTATATTATATATATATTTATATATATATATATATATATATATCATATATATATTCTATATATATATATATATATATATAATATAATATATTATATATACTATATAAAATAATATATATATATATATATAATATATATATAATATATATATATAAATATATAATCTATATATATATATATATATATATATATATATATATCATATATATAATTATTATATTGGGGATGCTGAACGATAAAATCACAATAAATGATCATTTCAGAAAACGAGAGAGAGAGAGAGAGAGAGAGAGAGAGAGAGAGAGAGAGAGAGAGAGAGAGAGAGAGAGAGAGAGAGAGAGTGAGAGTGAGAGTGAGAGTGAGAGCGAGAGTGAGAGTGAGAGAGAGAGAGTTCGTCAATTTTTTTGGACAGGTACGGGTTCCTTGGGGTTAAAATGACCCACCTATTAAATCTTCGTTTAGCAAAGACCAAGGTCAATTTTTCATTCCAATTATATTATTTTTTAAAAATTTAGCCAATTTCCTATAAAATTAAAACTATATTTGAAGTTTAATATGTGCTGAATAAAAAAAAAAACTGCGATATAAAAATTTTGCTTGAAAAAAATACATTTACTCTTTAAAAATTTTAAAAAATAAGTAACTTTTAATTTTTTTCTATTTTCTAAACATTTCTGATCTCATACATTGAATTTTGATATGCTGCAATTCCCATCCCAATAGCTTGCTTAGAAACCTGTTAGGTAGGAAATTGAAATTACCCCTTTTTTCAAACCCCTTATTTTGGTCATATTTTATATATATGTGTGGGTCAAAATGACCCACCTCTTAAATCTTCGTTTAGCAAAGACCAAGGTCATTTTTTTTATGCCAATTATATTATTTTTTGAAAATTTAGACAATTTCCTATAAAATTTAACTATAGTTTAAGTTTAAAATGTGCTGAATAAAAAAAAACTGTGAACAAAAATTTTACTTGAAAAAAATCCATTTATTTTTCAAAAATAAAAAAAATAGTAACTTCTAAATTTTTTTTTCTTTTCAAAACATTTCTGATATCCTTATACGTTGAATTTTGATATGCTGCAATTCCCATCCCAATATCTTGCTTAGAAACCTGTTAGGTAAGAAATTGAAATTACGCCTTTTTTCAAAGCCCTTATTTTGGTCATATTTTATATATATATGTGGGTCAAAATGACCCACCTCTTAAATCTTCGTTTAGCAAAAAAAAACGTCATTTTTTCATGCTAATTATGTATTATATAATATATATTATATATATTATATATTATATATATATATATATATATTATATATATATATATATATATATATATATATATATATATAGTTACTAATTTTTGCAGTTGCCCTGTATAATGAATTACAATAAAATGCATTCCACATATTATAACTGCTAATATGATTATCTTTACTGACTCCACTCATTATAATTATCCCAAGTAATGCTCGTAGTTCTACAACATTAGTATGAATAACTCTACTTCGCTTCTTGTATCTCATTTGTACTGTGTCAAAATATATATTTGTACATTTTACAATCTCCTCAAGAATATTATTAGTGAAAAACAGTTCAAAGCATTTCATCACCGTCGAAGCTTCTAAAGCATGAGCTGCAGGATTAGATTTCTAGTGTGATTTTGGAAAACTCCTTCTGCTTCCAGTCATTGTAGGAGTTTTTGACCATATTTGTTCATTTTTGGCACGATAAATAGATTTGGAAAATTTGTAAATGTATCGGTTAGGATCAATTGGTTCCTCTTCATGCATGCACCGTTTTCTAGATGTCGTAGATGAGCAAGGTTCATTACACTCTGGAATACGATCATCAATTTCTTCCTCTTGAATTTCTTGAACATACTCCTCCTGCGTATCAGATTCATATACTGGTTCTATTTCAAGTTCATCACTCGTTTCTTCATCTTCTGATTCTATAAGGAGATTTTCAAAATCTAAAACTTCAGATTCATCATTGAGATCAAATATAATTTCGTCATCATTCAAAGGTGTTGCATACCTTTGCTTAGCCATAACTATTTTTTTTACTATATAATAGAAAAGCTGTAGAAAGAAAACACTATAGAGCACAAAAAAACAAAAAAAAAAATACAATATAATATATATATATATATATATATATATATATATATATATATATATATATATATATATATATATATATATATATATATATATATATATATATATATATATATATATTCCCTAAAAATAATTTGAATGTCACATGTCAAAGCAC
>JABUQX010069613.1:35000-40000 GCA_015478945.1 Trachelipus rathkii
TATATACATAAAAAAGGTGTGATTTTGATCAAACTTGAAAGTACAGCAAGTCTTTCTTTATTCAATGAAATATATTTTCCCAAAATTTAGATTGACTTTGGAGTGCAAAACGTTTTAAAATGTCGACTTGAAAACAGTGAAAATTTTCAGACTATAAGAAATTGTACTTAAAAAAAAATCAATAAGGATGCATAACATATTTGGGCGGTTTTACTGACACCTATTCCTGAGGGATGGAGCCTAGGGCTTTCCACTTTAACAACTCTCCCACTCTCAATGAATCTCTTTTAACATCTTTCTTGCCTGTCGTCGAGTTGTTCCATCACTTACCCTTTACTCTTGTTAATCGCCATCACAACAAACATTGCTCCTCTGGAGTCCGGTTGCGAACTCCTCCTCTGGGGAGAGTTCATGCGATCTATCTTTCTGCACTGTCCACATTTTTCTCTGTTTAATTCTTTTACGTATGACTTAACGGCTACGGCTGTTACAGAAAAGATGTACAGAAAATAAATTGCAATAAACGCAATATAATTTTGTATTGATAAAACACTCCTAAAGTATTTAACCCTGCTGGGATTCGAACCTGGACCCTAGCAGATGTACGTGCAAGAACATGATGAACTAAAAGGAAAGCCGCTACTTTTCTCTGAAAAGGGTCCAGGTTCGAATCCCAGCAGGGTGAAATACTTTAGGGGTGTTTTATCAATACAAAATTATAATACGTTTATTGCAATTTATTTTCTGTACATCTTTGCCCCCGGTTCCTGAGTATTTTCACCTTGCGCGGTACCATGTTTGGCCCCAGGCCCGAGTGTGAACGGGGAGGCCTGCCAAAGGTTTGATGTCCTAGACATGCCTCACTCCTTCTGGGAAGCCTTAGATTGCTTTCAGATGAAATGTGGAGAGTTTCCTTTTTGTTCATCGTGGTCTGGTGGTCAAACACTTGCACGTACATCTGCTAGGGTCCAGGTTCGAATCCCAGCAGGGTGAAATACTTTAGGGGTGTTTTATCAATATATATATATATATATATATATATATATATATATATATATATATATAATATATATATATATATATATATATATATATATATATATATATATATACTCACAGAATGTCACCACTCACTCCCTTTTCAAGGAAGGGACAAAAAGTTATAATAAAAATAGTAAAAATATCTAAAGATATTTCAGTCTCTAATTAGCCTTTGACTTCCTATCATTCTTCTTCTTCTTAGCAACCTTTTCCTCTTCATCCAGAATCATCAAAGAATCTGCATTAACAAACTGATTAGCAGAAGTTTCTTGTACCTCTTAATCTTCTGCGTGCGTCTTTTTTTTCCTCTTCTTCTTCTTAGCAGACTCCTTTAATGAGCTTTCATTTAATGAAATCTCGAGTGTTAATATTTTGTTTCCACTTCTTCATCACTGTGTTTCTTCTTTTTCTTTTTTGGTGTTTCTATTTCAGCATCTTGGGTGGCTTCTTCAATGATTAAAGAATCTTCAACACCTTTTAACTTCCTTTCGTAAACATCATTAACAATGGAGGAAGCATCAAACCATTAACTTGGGACTATTCACTACATTTGTATTAGGTTTCTTTTTCTCTTTATCCAAAATTTTTGTGAAAACTTTCATATTTTTAGCACATGCATAGGAGATTTTATATATATATATATATATATATATATATATATATATAATAATATATATATTATATATATATATATATATATATATATATATTATATATATATATATATATATATATATATATATATTTAAATAAAAAATCAAATTTTTATTTTTCTCTCAATGGGTATTCTTGGTTCTGTAATCACTATAAAAGCTTTATGCATGAAGCAAAATCATAAAATACCATGCAACATCTAACATATATATATATATATATAATATATATATTATATAAATATATATAATATATATATTATATATATATATATATATATATTGATCTATATATATATATATATATATATATATATATATATATATTATCTACCGTGGCTCAAAAGGTAGAGCGACGGAGTCGCGATGGCAAGGTCGTGGGTTCGAGTCCTAGTTCGGATCCTAGGTAGAAATTACCTAGAGAAGTTCCCCTCCTTGAATAGGGCTATGCCAGTGAGGTGTATATATATATATATATATATATATATATATATATATATATATATATATATATATATATATATATATATATATATATATATATATATATAATATATATAAAAATTATATATTATATATATAATATATTATATATATATATATTATTATAATAATACTTATTAAGTGTGAGAAGAATTGATAAAATGAGGAATGAACGTATTAGACTTAGAGAGTTGTGTGGTGTGAAGAAAGAGGTAAATGAGAGAATACATTGGGGTGGTTTGGTGATATGGAAAGGATGGATGATACTCGGTTGGTTAAGCGGATGTATGGTGGTGAATGTGTTAAAAATCGACCGGCTGGGAGTCCGAAGAAAAAGTGGATTGAGTCAGTGAAGGAATGTCTGGAAGAAAGAAATGCGAGTTTGGCAGAGGCGAGAAGAAAGGTGCATAATAGGAGTGAATGGCGGGATTTTGTGAGGGGTTATGGTTGTGGCCCAACTATGAAAACAGATGAACCCCACACTGACGAGATATCATAGTGAAGGTCCGTCGCGGTCCCGTGAAGCTCTAGGGTGGATTATCTGGCTGCGACGAGTTCTCACTAAAAGGTATAGAGGGGGCGGTAAGGCTGGGCTTTCTTTTCGACTTGCCTCATATTCTTCAACTACTTTTCTGTTTTCGGTGCATGTTACGCACCTTACCTCCACTCTTGGGGGGAGAAGGTGGGTGATATGACGATATATATATATATATATATATATATATGATATATATATATATATATATATATATATATATATATATATATATATATATATATATATATATATATATATATATATATATATATATATATATTAAGCTGGGTTGAAAACATACAAAAGTTGTAGTGCAGATTTGAAACAACTTTATTTTTGGTGCTCATTTCAGATACAAACTAAAATGTGTTAAAAGTAAGTTCTTCAAGATTTGTTTTCATACCCCAACTTTACCTTGAATCTTTTTATTTAAAAACAAAAATATATATATATAGCCAGATATACAGTATAGCTTAAATATCCTTACATTCTTACATGCTAAACAACCTGCATAGTACAAAATCTCATAGAAAATCAGATTTTGTCTGTACTGAAGGTATTTCGATTCGAGAATGTTTGGTTTGTAGTATTGCACCATGTCGAGAAGTATGACCAACGACCCTACTAGAAACAGCGGAAACATCTTTGACATTTCTTTCAACATCGACCGAATGACACGGATACTTTGGTAGGAGAGTTTGTTGATTACTAACCAAAATATCATCACTAATATCATCAAGAAGAGGGTGGGGGGGTGATAGGAGTACTCCCCCAGTCTATCAGTTCCATGTAGGAAGTGGCGTTGATATTGACGTTTAGCTGCCTTTTATCAAAGCGCCGACTTGCACATTGGTGGAGGAAATTTTCTTTCTTGCTTGAAGAATTTGTTGACATGAAAATCTTCTTTTTTGTTTTCCGTTCATCTGCAACACCAGCTAGAAACAAGTTTTCTGGATGACAAAAATAGGAGTTGTTTAGAAGCACTGGAGAAATGATGTTCTGATCCTCAGGAGAAAGTTTTTGATACTGTGATACCATAAAGTGAAAATTCTTTTCACCATCTTGACAGAAGGGATGGGAGCGGATATAGAACCATATGGGGGCATAGAAGTTCAGTACGAATCGTACCAAACGCCTCAGATCATCAGATGCGGATTCTGTTGAAACGTACAATCGAAGCAGTCTGTTAGCTTTAATTAGCCACCTTGCAATGGCTTAAAGCACCCGGCTGTGCAGTTTTCAAATACCGCATATTATTATGATCTGCATTTTGTACCCTTTGCTGAATTAATAAACAGATTTTTAGTAAAATAAGCTGGTCAGAACTTAGATCTTTCGTAACTGTTTCAGAACATCAACTACAGAGCTTGGAATTGGTTGAAAAATTAATGATGGGTTTTGGTCTGAGGATCAATGAGAGCAGTTTGGTTATAGGTCCTTCATGTGACGATGGCCAAGTTGTCTTCCCATCAACAACACTAAATAACTTCCTGAGTGGCAGTTCATTAAAATGCATAATGCATATGAGCCATTGAAGTGGTCTTTTAAGATGTAACTCCAACAGTGTGATTATTCCATTCTTGTTACCGTATTCACAGGAGTTTCCCATCGCAAATCACTGGCTCTTAAAAGTCTCTGTAGATCTTCGTTCGTTCAACAATACCCAGAATTTTTCATTAATACATCTCGAAAGATCTTCCTGAGTTTAGGACTAAGCGTGATCGATGTAACATGGCATCTGGAAATGATACTAGCACGTAATGTTCTTCTCTAACTTTTCTCGCACACCTCCAGTATCGACAAGTGTTTCATCTATTTTTCCAATCCGAAACCAATGCAGACGCATACCTCTGTGGTTTTGCAGAATGCTCCTCTGACTGTTTGTCTCTCCAGTATTTTTTTTGGCGTTGTAACTTACTTGGATCAACAACGTTTTTTTTGGTGACAGAAGTCCGAGGTCCTTGAGGGCAGCATTAACTATGAGGCATGCATCTCTATTGCTCACATTTGTTCTCTCTAATGCTTTACACAACTCAGGATACTGGTTTCTATTTTGAGGGTGACATTCTTCCATTTCTTCTGATTCTAAGGAAAATGATTCTTCTAGCACATCACTCTCACTGCCTGAATAATTCTACTGAACTTACACATTTTTGCGTATCTTTGTGTCTCATCTTACTTTCAAATGTCAACCGTTTCCTTTTCCTTTCTTGAAGTTTCATGTTTTTCTCTGTTCTTTCCTTGTCCACCTTTCCTATTATCATGCGTCTTGAAATGTTTTGATC
>JABUQX010069613.1:45000-73445 GCA_015478945.1 Trachelipus rathkii
GAAGAGTATGGCCGTTGCTAGATGAAAAGCTTAACCCCTTAACAACGTGTACAGGTTGGACTATTGAATCTAGACAATGATCCGAGTCCCGCCGTCACGTGATTCGCTGCAGTCCGACAGCATAGCTTGTTGTTAATTGATTCAGGCGAAGCAGTGTTTCTTATCGTCAAGTACCTTATTCTGTTCAAGAAAAACTATGTATAGTTTTGTGAAATAATTACGCGAAACTTTTTAAGAACTTACACTCAATCGCTAGCATACCTGTCAAGAGAAGAGTGCAACATTTGATAGCGAAATTGTAAGCAACTTCTTCACTTTTAAATGCTAAACGTCAGCATCTGGCTTTCATTAGGATTTTAAAACTGTTGCAAATATTCGACAGATAATTGTTGTCAGCCAAACGAAATTTGTAGGAAAGTTGCCACAACAGTTCGGACTTGCACTTACTCGTACGTACTTGAAATCTTACCACGTTTCTTATATTCAGGAATTATTTTCAAATGATACAGAGGAACGTGGGAATATAAATGAGAGTTGAAAGAAAACCTACCTTGAAGCACAAGGCCATCGACATTAGTGCTTTTCCTAAGGCTGGTATGATGGAATTACAGGTGCATGCAAATGATACGTTTAGGTAAAAGGAGTACCTCCAATATCCATTGTAAGTTTCCATAACATTGGTTTAAGAATAAGTTTTTTAGTTTTTGAGAGTTAAATTTGTCATATCTAAGATTTCTCTCAAATCTGCACCTAACTAGTCAGTGGGACGAGTTTAACGTGGGACAACTTGTATAATATTTTTGGTTCGCGAAATTTAGTGAATAATTCCGCAAATTATATTAATATGTCCAAAGGTATAATGTAGGAAACTCTGTTCTCTTAGGTCCTATCCTAAAAGATTTGCTTATGTATTATTCGATCTTAAAAAAGAAAAAGATTTCTCAAAGCTGATAGATTTGATGCAATAATAATTATTATGCAGGATGTTTTAAAAGATGAAACATCATACACAAAACATAAAAACTGGTCGAAGCGAAAATTAAATTACTTATTGTTGAAACAAATATCCTGAATTTATATAATAGTTTCAAAGAATTATTCCTATACAGGTTATGACTCGTAGGAGGAAGATGTATTTCATATATTAATAATTATTTCGAGTCATCTCATGCTCTAAAGACATTCTCTCTAGGAACGAGCGATTCTTTAGCATATACGCTACCCAAGCTTACTTGCTAATAAAAATGTTATTTCTAATAAATTTATATATTATATATATATATTATATATATATATAAAATTATATACTATATATATAAAATAGATATTATATATATATATATATATATATTATATATATTATATATTATATATATATATATATATATATATATCATCAAAAATTATTTTTTATGATGTTACTTCCACCTTCACTGCACTCGAACACAAATTAAAGTAAAAACCACTAAATAAATAACAAAGAAGGTAAAAAAGAAAAAGAGAAAATAGCACTTTAAATCGTGAGATATTAAAAGCGAGGGAGGTGTCGAAACGTAACGCCTTCCCCCCCCCCCTCTTTTATATGTCACAATTAAAGTGCTAATTTTTCTTCTTTTTGGGAATTTTTTTCCCTCTTTGTTCTCCTTTTTTCATTCTTTTGCTGTACTGGTTAATATTTATTATATATATAATATATATATATAATATAAGTATAATATATATATATACTGTTGCCTGGTCGTATGGGTGTGGTGGTTGTGTTATATATATATAAATATTTACGTTATATAGTATATATACTATATATATATATATATATATATATATATGCGGAAAATTAAAAAGAAAATTCAAACTCATTTTATTGAATGAAATTATATACATTTATAAGTTTTTCTGCAAATTATAAGGTAAAAACGGAATTAATGTCTATGTATTTTATGTATTTAAAGGGGAAAAAAGATAGCTAGAAATTTTAATTATATTTTTTTATTATTGAAAGCGAAACGATAATGGCTCCCATTTCTCTAAAAACTAAATTTTACATACTGTAGGCCATATATCTTGCATTCTTTTCCCAGGAGTGTTGTTCAGTCTGTCAGCCGAGCTAGCATAGTTATTTATTGTCCTCTATTTTGCGGCACCTGATCCTCCATTAAATTTGTAGCGACAGGAGTCCATATCTTCTTCCACTGAATCATCTCCTCCATTAATAGGTCTTTCTCTTCTTCTGATTCTCCCCTTTCTCATTCTGATTCCCTTCAGGATATACATTTTTGTTTCTCTCCCACCACTTCTTTCTCCCATTCATTTCTCATAATAATCTAGTTTTCCCCTCCATAACCCCCCCCCCACTCTCTTTTTTTTATTACTATGATTTATCTCCAAACAATAGGGTAGACATGAAATCATTATTTTGTATCACTCTCCCGACCGTCATATCCATTTCCTGGTCCCAATTAATGGAATACAAAACTTCTACTGCGCCGCCATAATGTTATCTAACCAGAAATCTTTTTGATATTCAATAATTCACCTGAAATGCTCCACCATGGTATTTGTACCATTCATCATTTTATATTTTCTTCCTTTTCAAAACCTCATTATCTTCCTGTTCTTCTTTACTCAAAAAAAAATTTTTTTTTGCATTATCCAAATTTATTCACAATATTACTCCCTTAACATACTGGAGAAGCGAATTACAACCTCTCTCAGCCTCTGTCTATTCCCACCCTAACACGCCAGCTCATCACTAAAATTTCTAATACGGTAGTTAGCTTGCTTTATTTTGTTTCCATCAAAATCCATCATTTTCTCTCTAACCTTTCTTTTTAACGTACATAAGTATTTTTAACTTCACATCTTACATCAAACCATTTTTTTTTTTGTTTTCATTAATAAATTTCCTCCCAGCTTATGAGATAGTTCCTTAATTTCCAGTCCACTTTATAATGCCTCTTTAGGCTATTCCATAACCTTTCTCTGGGTACTGAATCAAAAGCCTTTTCTAAATTTTTAAAAGTATCCATCTATGTTTTATCATATCCCCACGTCTACTCTACCTTTTTCTTAAGGCAGCCGAAAAGGACGTTATGCTACTCCTTACCTAGCTGTGGTCCTGCTACCTTTCTAATGTTTTTTTTCCAAGATTCTTTCATAAATCTATTGTCAGTATCATAAGATCTATTAAAGATCAGCCTTAGTAATTAGTAATTTTTACAAAAAAAAAAAAAAAACTCCCTTCTTTCATTAATATATTGAGTATATCATTTATAACCCATCTTTCTTGAACTTTCCCCTCATTCCAGTACACATTTAGAAACTTGCGTACTACTTCCTACAGTTTCTTTTCTTCATCTTCTGATTTTCCCTTTTCAGCTGGTGTCTTTATATATTTTCACTTTCCCTTAATACCCATCCATATTTTTATCTTGTTATAAAATCTCTTTACGCTCCCTCCTCCTCCACCATTTCCCTTCCTCGTACTCTCTTTTGTGATCCTCCGCTTCTACTTTCAGGATCTCTATAAAGCAATTATTCACCTTTTTATTCATATTTTCTGGCTTCACAAGTACATCCTCTTTGTTATTCCATTTTATTTACTCATTTTATTTCTTTTTTTTTATTTATTTTTTTTACATATTTTGTTAACGTTTATTAGATTTTTTCTTATTTCCAGTCGCATCTTTTAAAATCAGAGTTCTTTTTCATCTGCGTTCTTCACTACCCTCCTTTTCACTCCTTTCGCACTATTTCAAGTTTGAACATATTTCTATATTGTTGTTAGGCTCTTCTCTTCACCCATTTCCTCATTTTAATAATTTTTCTCTAACCGCTTCTCTTTTCACCTCCTCAACCTACCGCATTCTACAGCCCACTTTCTTACTAAAGAGTTTACCAACGCAATTTCTATTACATTCTCTACATCAATATCTATTTCTTCATCCTCCATTTTTTTTATAGCTGTTTTACTGTTTCCTAAGATAAGCGTTATCTCTTGTGTTTTCAAAGATCTCACTCTATTAACGCATATTTTTCTCTCTTATATTTCATTAATTTTCACTCTCAAATCCGCCACTACCAATCTATTGTCCGAGTCTAAGGTAACTCCCAGAAATACCTTCATATCTTGTACTATTCTTTTATCCGAGGAAATTACAATAAACTTAAATGGGTTTTTAACCGGATTCTAACAGATATAAGTTTAAACCAAAATTTTATGAATCAGTGAATTGCTGATTCTTCCAATTATCGGCGCCAAATCCGATTTATCGTTCTATCACAATTAAATAAAACAACAAATGTCTCCAAACAAAAGTTGACGAGCATTCCAAAATCAAACCTGGAAACTATTGGCAGTATAAAGAAAGATGATAGCAGATTTATCAGATCATTCAAAAATAAATGTTGGAATAAATTATTTAACCGTATTGAAATTTAAAAAAAATTTACTTAAATTGAAAATTTACCAAAATGAAAATAGAATGCATTGCATTTTCCAGTTCAGTCAGTCGAATATTTTATAAAAGTTAGGTACCACTTACCAATTTTTGGTAGATAAATAAACAACGTGGAGGAAATTAGTTGTCCTAGTTTGACAATAAAACTTGAACACCAAGGTTGAGAATTTAGTGAAAACAAAGTCAGAAATGAGTGAATAAAGATCATTGAGCACATAAGTGCAGCAAATGCTTTCGATGAAGTGGATCCAAACCCAAGACACATGTTGGACATTATATATATATATATATATATATATAATATATATATAGTATATAAGATATTATATATATATATATATATATATATATATATATATATATATATATATATATATATATATATATATATATATATATACACTGTATATATACTGTGTATAGGAAAGGTCTTGACATCTGTCTTCGCGTTAGGTGTTTTTCTTTGTGTTTGCGTACGTTACGAAGATGTATTCCAATCTGGAAATAGCGAACATACATTCAATATATGTCCTTGCTGAATGTAATTCTGCCGATGTACGACATCTATACACGGACCGATACCCTAAGGGACGTATACCGGATAAAAAAAACATTTCAGGGAGGAGATGACCGTTTGCGGGAAAGTGGGTCATTTTAAAAACGGGTATCGGATGGTGGTAGACCGATGAATGTGAGATCTGTTAATTGTGAGGAACGAATCTTGAATCACGTTGAGGAAGATAACTGGATCAGTACTCGTATAGTAGCTGCAATGGAGAAAGTAAGACATATGACGGAATAGAGAGTACTCCGAGGACAACAGCTTTACCCGTACCATAAACAAGGTGTGCAGACCCTACAAGAGGTGCATTTCCAACGAAGACTTCGATTTTGTGCCAAGTTACAACAGATGTTATTGCCGAATAACGTATACCATCTCCGTGTTATTTACCGACGAATCTGCGTTTACCAAAGATGGAATACTCAATTTTCATAACACACATCAATGGTTCGAGGAAAATCCTCATGTCATCCTGCAATCAAGATATCAAAATCGGTTCAGTGTGAATGTATGGGCCATAATAGTCGGCGTCATTCTCATCGGACCTGTTTTTCTTGATCAGAGGTTAACAAGTGAGGTGTATGCGGATTTCCCCAACTGTCGACTACCTGATCTACTTCAAGACGTTCTACTTGATATTGTTCGTCGCATGTGGTTTGTGCATGACGGTACACCACCACACTTCAGTAGAGTAACCAGACAAGTCCTAGACGCGAGATTTTCCACACAAATGGATAGGTCAAAGAGTATCTACTGCGTGGCCTGCTCGCTCCCCGTTAGACTATTTTCTATGGGGGCACGTGAAAGCGATTGTGTATTCAGCATCCATTGCCAGTGTGGACGTTCCACGTGCACGTATACAAGAGGCGTGTCAACAGATTCGACATACACCTGGAATATTCGAAAGAGTGCGCCAGTCACTGATACGTCGACTGCAAACATGTTATGACAGCTGAGGTAACCATTTTGAGCACCTTATATGACTGTAACCGCTTACTGCATATTGATACCATCGTTGTGATTTAACATGGAAACGAGGTCTGTTAGGACACATGGCCATATGACATTTTTTCATTGTTTTTGTGCCCCCTATCCATCAACGAATTGGGTCCCACATGTTACGATACACCCTCTCTCTCTCTCTCTCTCTCTCTCTCTCTCTCTTCTCTCTCTCTCTCTCTATATATATATATATATATATATATATATACTATATATATATATATATATATATATATATATATATATATATATATATATATATAATATATATATATAATATAAGAGAGAGAGAGAAGAGAGAGAGAGGAGAGAGAAAGATTATTGTGAATGAATATAGATGCAAGAAACGTAAAAAAATGTATATATATATATATATATATATATATATATATATATATATATATATATATTATATATATTATATATATATATATATATATATATACAGCAAATGGCTATTTTTTGAGTGTATGTAAAGATCTTTCTGTGGAATTACCTAAGCAAGATGCTGCATTTACGATATTATTATTATTATTATATTATTATTATTATTATTATTAATTATTATTATTTATTATTATTATTCATTATTAATTCTTATTTATTATTATTATTATTATTACAATTGGATTTGTTTTATGCTAGTTTCGATTAATGTATGGTTTGTAATAATATTTGTTAATATTTTTCCCATATACTGCATTGCGGTAATGGCCCTTAAAATGGAATATATATATAGTAATATAATACTATATATATATATATATATATATTATATATATATATATATATATATATATATATATATATATATATATATATATATATATATATATATATATATATATATACATACATAAGATATGAAGCTTGAAACAGTTGCTATTTGTTAACTAAGTGGAGGTCTGGAACTATTTTAAAGTTAACTTCACTTAAGTTACTTGAAAGGGAATAAACAACTATGTATGTCATTTCTTTTAAGTTAGGAGAAAAGAAGAATGGGAAGTTGAAAGGTAATGAAGATCAAATGAAACTTAAGAGTAAGTAAAGTAGTGGTAGTAGTAAGTTAGATAATTGAATAGAAAGGTAGGTAAGTATGCAATATATTAAATGTATGTTTATATATCCTTCCTTCATTCTCACCCCTGACCACCCCTTCATCGGAGAGGCCATACCGCGTCCAAGTACCCCGCTGCCGCAACCGGCCTCCTCCAGAGGTCTTCTAATGTTGAAATGTTCCAGATTGCTCTAGGTTGGGAAGATAGACAGGAGAGTAGAAAATGGGATGTTTTCTGGACCTGGTTACAGTTTAGACGGATATTTGTTGTGGTTTGGTTGAGGTTGAATCTGTGTTTGTAGTATTGTAAGTTTGGGTAGTGGCCGCATCTTAATTTGGCCAAGGATAACTGACTAGTTCTTAGTAGGGAGTTGAATTCTAGTGGTATTTCTGGTGGATGTTTGTTTAAAATGTTGTTTGGTGGTCTGCGTCTTAGGTAGTTTTCTGTTAGTGTCGTTTGGATTTGTTTATTTGTGTGATGTGTTGTTTGGTGGCGGTGGAATGATGTTCAGAATTTGATTGTAGTATAGAGCTGGTGAGGAAGGAGGTTGTTTGAGTCTATGATGGGTGGGGTTGGAAAGGGCTATGTGGTATGGATGTTGGGCTGTTTGGGTTTTAGCAAAGAATTGTGTACCTATCATGTCCAGGTGTATGTCTATGGGTAGAATTTTGGTTTCTTCGTGTAGGTGTTGTTGTGGCGTAGTTGATGCACATCCTGTCATGATTCGTGGTGCTTTGTTTTGTGTTGTTTTTTGGCAGTAATGGGTGCCAAGTTGGAGAGGCTTAGTTTAGAGACGGACGAATGTATTCTTTGCATATGGTGGTAGATGTTTGTTTGTTGTTTGTGAAGTCTGTGACGGCGATGGTTCTTAATATATTTAGTTTCTTGTTTGCTGATGAAGTTATGTTGTCTGTGTGTTTGTAAAGGTGAAAGGAGTGTCAAGTGTTACTCCGAGGATTTTGGAATTGTTGGTGAGGGGTATGGCAATGCTATTTAGGTAGACTTGGGGTGTGTGGTGCCAAGTTGGCGGACAGTTGTGATTGATTATTTGTTTGTTGAGGCGGAAATTCTGTTTTCTGTTAGCCATGTTTGAAGTTATTGATGTATTGTTGCGTCAGATTTATGGCAGTGTTTAGGTTCTGGTGTGTAGTGGCTATGGTAATGTCGTTCGCGTAGGTTGATGTGTTTATATGGTCTGCTTGTGATTGTGGGAGGTCGGCTGTGAAAAGGTTGAAAAATGTGGGGGATAGACTGCTCCTTGGGGTACTCCGTTGTTGATTTTACTGTTCTGGATTTTGTGTTGTTTGTTTGTATTTCTGCTGTTCTTCCTGATAGGAAATTGGAAATCCATTTCTTTAGGTTAGTGGGGATATTTGATTTTGTTATTTTATGGATTGAATTATTTTTGGGTACTGTATCAAAGGCTTTGTTAATGTCGATTACTATGATTATTGTTTTGTGAGTGGGTTTTGAATTTATGCCGCTGATTATGGGTTGGATGATGTTTATGAGTGCGGTTGTGGTTGATTGGTTTTGTTTGAAGCTGTGTTGAAATTTGTGTTTGGTGATGTGTGGAGATATTTCGTTTAGTAAGTTTTTTTTTCTAGCAGTTTGCATAGTGTTGATAAGGAGAAATGGGGCGAAATGATGAGGGGTCAGAGGGGTCTTTTCCTGGTTTTTGTTTGGGTATAATGCTAGCTTTTTTCCAGATAGGGGGAATGAAATTTAGGCTGGTTGAACTATTGTATATATTTGCTAATTGAGTTAAAGCTGTGTTCCCTAGGTGTTTAATTTGTTTGTTTAAAATGTTGTCTGGGTCAGTTGCAGGAGAGTTTTTAAGTGTCTTTGCTATGTTTTCTAAGTCAGTTGTGGTTATTTCTATTGTTGGGTTGTGGTTGTTTTATTTTGTTGAGAGCTTTGATAATTTTCCTGTTTTCAGGGTGTGTAGGTTTATGACTGCTTTGTAAATATTATTATTATTATTATTATTATTATTATTATTATTATTATTATTATTATTATTATTATTATTATTATTATTATTATTATTAATCTCCTTTTCCCTCATAGGGGGTGAGGTGCGAAGCATAGCCGGAAACAGAAAAGTAGCAGAAAAGTCGAAAAGAAAGTCCAGCCTTACCGTCCCCTTTATACCCTTAAGTGGGACCTCGTCGCAGTCAGAATAATCCACACTAAGGCTTTACGAGACTGCGATGAACTTTTACTGTGGTATCTCTTCTATGTGGGGTTCATCCTCTGGGCCAGGCCCAAAACCATATCCCCCCACAAAACCCCGCCATTCACTCCTATTATGCACGTTTTTTATCTCTTCTACCAAACTCACATTTCTCTCCTTCAGGCATTCCTTTACAGAGTCGATCCACTTTTCTTCGGTCTCTCAGCCGGTCGATTCCCAGCACACTCACTATTATGCGTCCGCTTAACCACCCGACTATCTTCCATCCTTTCCATATGACTAAACCATCTTAAAGTACTCTCGTTCATTCTCTCATTTACGCCTTTCTTCACATAACACGACTCCATAATGCTTTCATTCGTCAATTTACTAATACCTAACACGCCCCTAAGATTGTCCATCTGAACACATTGTACCTTAGATCTATACCTCTTATTCTAGACCATAGTTACACTACTATACCTTAATACAGGTAACAGCATACCCTCAGGCAAAATCTTAGCGCACTCAAGACTAAGGCCCTTAACATCCTCCAAAGATTTAATTGCATCAGCCACCTTTCTACCATTCACAACTTTCCTACTACATTCTGCAATATTTCGTTCCCTTTTCATCCAACATATATCCTAAATATTTAAACTCAGACACTTGTTCCAGTTGCTCATCATCTAGCATGACTTCACACCGCGGACTCTCTTCACTCACTACCATGACCTTACTCTACACATGATACACGGTGTTTGAAAGTGTGAAAGTCAAAGGAAGTTGGGAAAATATATGAAGGAAGTGTAATCCAGACTTTATCAGTGGAGAACATGAAAGAATGCCAATAGCGGTTAGGTCTGGGGTCAGAGTTTTACAATGAAAATCGGACGTACGAGTCCTCAAAGGAGGAGGTACACGACTGGAGTTCAGAAGAACAGTGTCCATTGTAATAACAATAGTATAAAGAGAGTGATGCAACAATTCGACTGCTAGAAAGAGATTGAAGAGAGTTAGTGAGAGTAGGTAAGTTAAGAAGCCGTTTTTCCATAGACTGCACCTTATCAATGAGAACAGCGTGTGTGGAACCACCCCAGATATGTGATGCATACTCCATCAAAGCTTTGTTCCAGATTTTATCGAAGGCTTTCGATTTCTGTTGCACCAAAGAAAACATTCACTCATATGTCGAATAGAAGACTAAGAATCAGAGAGAAGATAACGGAGATCACGAGTAGAGGGTTTTTTTTTTTCTTAGGAAAAATTTACTTGCGGTCAGAGATAAAATTAGAAGAATGAAGATGATAACAAATTTTCCCTGTTGAGGATTCATTTGAAAACTTTAGAAAGAATGGTGGTTAAAATGATAGGATGTTAGTTAAAGGGTTGAGAGAACTGAACTTTTTCGGCGTAGCTTGAATTAGCTCACGATGACAGCAAGAAAAGACAGAGACGAAAAGTTGCCAATACAGGGACATGGAGAAAGCTCAAGGTCTTATTAGTGTTATATATATATATATATATATTATATATATATATGATATATATATATTATATATATATACTATATAGAGATATATATATATTATATATATATATATAATATATATATATATATATATTTGTTTATTTAGCTTGTTATGACTTTTTACAAAAATAAAAAAGGTCAAAATAATTTCAAATATTTAAAAGTAAAATAAAAATGTCAAGTTTTTGAATAAGAGTAAAAAAAAAATTGAAATCTAAATGAAATTTTATTGGAATTTTATTGACTTTTACGAATATATATATATATATATAATATATTTATATATATATATATAAATATATATATTTATACTATATATATATATATATATATATATATATATATTATATATATATATATATATATATATATTATATAATATTATATATATATATATATTAAGAAGACTTTCTTCTCAAGTTTAGGGCGACAGGGTACAACCCGGCCCTTTATACGCTTTTTTGCTTAATTAACTCGCTGGACCAGCAATCGGAAACTTTTGCGCCTAGAACACGATCTTGCAGGAGAGCCTTGTCTTGGAAAGCGGTGTAAGGGGTGGAAGAAGATCTAGTTTCCATTGAAAGGGTGAAAACCCTACCTGAGTAATAATACTCAAAGACTAGCATCGAAAACCATTGCACCGAGAAAGAGTGTTCTAGAGTGCCTCCCAGGATCAAGAGTTTCGAGGCAAGAATATGCTGGCCCAATTGGCAGTGCGAGTCCTACCTTGGAAACGGTGGTCGAACTATATATATATATATATATATATATATAATATAGTATATATATATAGTATTATATATATATATATATAATATATATATATATATATATATATATATAATATATATATATATAATATATATATAATAATACTTGTAAAATATCATTATAGTCATCACAAAATTTCATTTTATGTGATACAGATAAAATCGATTGTCTGTTCAAAACGTTCCTCCGTCCCCCCCCCCCCCCCCCTCTCCTCTCCTCCTGTAAGATATATATCATTTATCATACTCTTTAATTTCTTTCATTTATTTAACAAACAATTTTTGATTCGCGACATCTCACATTTGGTTAATATCAGCCTGAAGCAGATATGAAACAATCTTCATGACATCAAGATATACACTATTTAACTATTCGCTAAAAGCATTTCTATATTTTTGTTTTTCTCAAACAACACATATCACCCATCTTTGATTAGAGCTTAGAGGAAAGCCTTACTTGAAAGATATCTAAGAAATTTTCTTCATTTTTATGATATACTTGAAGCTGTAAGGAGGTAAACTTAAGCCACATGTATAAGTTATTTTAAGTCTTTTAAAACCACTGTTTGTTTGATTTTAATTTATTAATTACTATTATTTTCATTATTATTACTCAATGTATTTTCATATTTTATAATATTTATTAAAATCTAAGAATTCAACTTATTACGACTATTTTGTAAACAAATTGTGATTGGGATAGCAATTGTCATTTTATGAATGTAAGATGAAAATTGTTCTTGTTATTTATTCGTTTTGTCCAATATTATTATTATTATTATTATTATTATTATTATTATTATTATTATTATTATTATTATTATTATTATCTTTTCAGATTGAAATTACTATTATCATTATTTTATTATTATTATTATTATTATTATTATTATTATTATTATTATTATTATTATTATTGTTTATTATCATTAATATTAGAATTTTTATTGATATTTAGTTATATTTTAATTACAATTTATATATTTTAGGTTCCTGATCTGGGAGTATAATAAACATTAGGTAAGAAACCTCGACTTATTGAAAACCTTGCTATATATATCATATCTTATATATTATATATATGTAGAGTTTATATATATATATATAATATATATATTATATATATATATATATATAATATAGAAGTAATGCCTTCCAGTGCATTAAGATAAATGACAATCTTCTTTTTCAGAATAATTGTTTCTTTTTATCGGAATTTCGAAATATCAAAGTTACACCTTTACTTACAGAAAGTGAATTACAGAAAATTAACAGAAAATTTTTGGGGGGGGGTTTTTTTTGGGTTTTTTAACATCATTAACTATTTTTTTGAATATAAAATGTATTGATTATAAAACCTTATTTTATCTATGTTTACTTTTTTTATTACTGTTGGTTATATTATTTATATTGAAATAATGTTTGTTTATTAGAATAATAAATTTTTTAATAAATTTGTTATATTTGCTAGATTATTTAAATACCTCTGATTTTCCCTGCATCTCTAATTTTCGCGGTCTTTTTTTTTTTTACCTTAGGGCATTTAATTGTTTTATGCATTTTCACTAAAAATTTTGTAAAACTAACTTTAAGACTACGAGAAAAATATTTAAAAATGCATTTACCGGCAAGTCAGCGAATGATTTGCATGTAGTAGAACATAAAGTTTAGTAAAATATCAATCAATCGACGCAAAAATCTGAGGTTTTATTCCCTAAATAAAAGAGCATAGTTTTTAAAAGGGTAATAACACTTTATGTTGCTGTTGAACTAGTGCGAGTCCGCCCTTGCTGAGCATGAGAGGACAAGGCGACTCCACCAGAGAAAGAAGCTAATACCTGTCTACTTAGATTCGACAATATAAAAAGGAGTTTTTTTACGTCGAACCAACGAAAAGAACTAAAACCGTGAAGTGGATGTATGATTAAACATCAAAGCGAACAGGCAGTTCTTATGATATATTATATATATAATATATTATATATATTATATATATATATATATATATATATATAATATATATATATTAATATATATATATATATATACCTATATATATATATATATATATATAATATTATATATATATTATATATATATATATATATATATATATATTATATCTACCTAGAATACGCGATCTATCAAAATAAAATATATTTTTTTAGATTTATAAAAATTTTCTTTCACTGTAAAATTGCTCATTAGAAGCTATTCCGATGGAATTTCTCCCCCCCCCCCCACTCCATTAATCTTTTTTTTCTCACAAACATAATTTTTTTTTTCATATCAGAATTTTAAAACCAAATAAAATATTAACAAATATAATAAATAATTTCCTGTCATAAACTAACTTTAATTTTAATTCAATGCTCGTTTCTCTTATCTTTAAAATTTCCAAAACCACGTGTAACGATACAATAAACATAAACCGCCGCGAAGCCCACAATTCTTATTTTCATATTTTGTTTTTTTTTTTTTTTCTAACCTCAATTTTCTTTAGATTTTCTTTATTTATATACCGTTTTAATCGTTATATAAAAACGAATTCATTGAACTTATCCTTAATAAATCAAACGAACTCTTAAAAAAAAGAATATTAGGAACTCACATACATCATTTTTTTAAAGCTGAAAGAATGAAATGGAGTTTATAGGCTGTAAGAGTGGATTTCCAACTGGTTATTCTTTTTTCAGACAATAAAATATTTTATTAAATTATTTAATATAAATTCTTAAAATGCAAAATGGCTAAAAAAAATAATAATGAATTTTCTATAAAAAAAGTACAGTCGTAAAAGTTTTAAAAAAAAGAATAGAAAGAAATTTTTTTAAAAGCAATCCTCCAAGCAATATTAAAAATTTGAGAAGCGTGGAACGAAAAATTCTGAAATTTCGGTCACTTTGATTCTTTAAATAATTTTTTTTTATCATCTTTAACAAGTACATAAATTAAAAATCGGTTGCGTTTTAATATTCTTAATTTTTTTTTCTTATTTTAATGACGCTAACCCAAAAGTTTTTTTTACCAAATAAAATACTTTAAAAATAACTACTATTACTGTTTCCTCTATATTTCGTTCAGTCTCTTTTTGATCTCTTTCCACTCGACAATTTTAAAATGCGGAGTTGACGTTCTGAGATGGTTAGCGAAGGACAGTTTTTATCGTGAGAATTTAATTTTGAAAAGAAGAGAAAAAAAAGTGAAAGTGTTAAGAATCTAATAATAAAAAAATTAAAAATTATAAAAATAAAGGAAATTACTTTTCCGGTACCGTTTTTTTCCTCCGAATTTTAATTTTTGGTAAGCCATTCTTATTTTTAATTTTTTTCTTATTTTGCATGAAATAAAATAGCATGACCACGCGCTGTAAGTTACCCTCAGGCAGTTTAGACCTAATTTATGTAGAAACAAGCATGAATAATAATAACTATATTAACGGTAATATTAATGACGCATACTAACAAGGAGAGAATTTAAAAAAAAAAAAAAATAATAATAATAATAATAATAATAATAATAATAATAATAATAATAATAATAATAAATAATAATAATAATAATAATAATAATTATAATAATAATAATAATAATAATAATAATAATAATAATAATAATAATAATAATAATAATAAAATGATGAAACATAATAATGAATAATAATAATAATAATAATAATATAATATATAATATAATAATGTTACCCTTAATAATAATCAATAATTACTAATGATAAATTATAATTATCTAGTAAAAAATTTAAAATAAAATCATAATTATATTAAGGAAATATTTGTTAAAATCATAATTATAAGAATAATAAAATTAATAATAATTTTACTAATAATTTTGATAAAAATTATAATAACAACAATTTTAATAATAAAAAAAAAATATATATACAATATTAATAATAATAATTAAAGTAATAATTTTAATAATAACAAAAAAAAATAATATTAATAGTATTATTAATTAAAATAATTTTGATAAAATTAATAATAATTTTGATAATTTTAATAATAATTGTAATAATAACAATTATATTAAAATTATATTGCATATGGTCAATATTGTAATATAACTAAAATATAATTTTAAAATAACATAAAAAAAATATAATTAAAATAACATAATTTTATTAAAATTAATATAAATAAAAATAATTAAAAATAATAATTTTGTATAAAAAAAAAAAAATAATTTTTATAAAAATAATATTAATGGTAATAATTAAAATAATAATTTCAATAAAAATAATATTAATAATATTATTAATTTAAAACAATAATTATAATATTAATAAGTATATCAGTAACAATAATTTTTTTAAAAAATTTTTCACGTTTCTTACGTTTGTAAATCTCGGATAAAATTTAATAGTAGCAGTGAGCATACTTTAACTGTATTTTTTTTTTCTTCTGCATGGCAGACCTGATTAGTTGCATGGTATATTAGATCCTATGGTATCGCAATCTTTATTTTAAGCAGCATGGTAGATTTTAATATATTTTATTGTATTTCTCACTTTAAGCTGCCCTGTAAAATTTAGCATATGTGGACAGTTTTCTTTTAAACAGCATGGTAGAACTAAAACATAATTTTATTGTATATTTATCTTAAGCTGCCCTGTAGACTTTCGTGCTTATTTTCATATTAGTTTCGTTTCAAAATGCATGGTAGATCGGACCCTAATTTTATTGCATATTTCATTTTAGTTTTCATTTTGAGGCACGGTAGATGTGAACCTAATTTTATTGTAAATTTTTTTTAAGCTGCATTTTAGATTTTAGAGTTAACTTTATCGGATATCTTTCTTTTTTTTCCACATTTTTAACGCCCACTTATTCTAATCTCTTTTCGCAATTTTTCCATTCTGAGCATGGCACGTCACTACAGATACTTCTCCCTTCGTAAACATTAGTTTCTTTTGGGGATTTTAAATTATATATATTTAATTTTTTTAGATTCTTTTTTTTTTTTAGGAATATGTGTTATATATATTTATAATTTTTTCCCTGCCACGTCCAAACTCTTTTTTAATCAAATATTATTTTTCTTTTTACTCCTCAGGCGTGGTAGATGGTGGTATATTCCCTATCCGCGTTAATATATTGTTGCGATCCATTTGGCCTTTACTTTAAACCTACAAACCAGTAGAAAATTGGCAACCTGAAGAAGAAAATTTGGTTCTGGGGATTTACCACCGCGCCAAAAGTTGAATCGGCAGAAAAGCGATAGGTGAAGGTCGCATTTACGGTACGTGAAATATTCTTTATTCTTAACTTGCACTTGCACATTCATTTTATATTTAACCGGAGAATACGGTAGGCTTCTCCAAACATACTGCCACAAAATCACTGGCAATTCATTTTCATATCGATTGCCACGTTCATCATTAAATAAAAAGACCATCACAAGACATTAAGTGATGCCATTCTTAACTTCTCCGTCCGGAGAGATTTTATGTGACAAAGAAAACGTCACCCTATCATAAAATGCAATTAAGGCATTTCCAGAAGACTGAGTTTCACTCTCATACGTCTCCTTCCTTCGAGCCAAACCATATTGCTCGAATCTCATGTTACAATAGGAGAAGAGTCCTAACTTACTCTTCTCATTCTTATGGAAGATTTCCATACAATCAGGGTCCACCTGACGATCTACATTTTTCCGATTGGAACTGCAATTACCAAAATGAACGAAGAGCCAAGACACTCTTCACCCATTTTTCCAATCATGATGATTTCTCCCAAGAGTGGAGATTTCCCCAACCCTTAAGCAGTTATTGCACCGGTGATCGCCCGAGAGCTCACCAACAATTTCTTCACCAGGCTCACCGACAAGGTCAAGCCCCAATATGGAGGAAAACGAAGAGCACCTGACGCTCTTAACACCCCCAACTGAGAAATTTTGAGAACTCCTTTGACAATTCGAAGTCAAGACCATTTTTTTTCCGAAGGAGCCAAAGTCCAACTCTGCTCACACCAACAAATAAAAGTGATTTCCCTAGTGGTTTCCACTAATACTCTCTCCTCCACCTCCTTCCTCCTATAATAAGTGTGTTAAAATTTGTGACGACTCATCCTCCGAGTCTAGTGATAAAGTGAAAATAAAATTTAATAAATATTTCAATAATAAAGTGAAGGAAAATCCTAATTGTGATTTCGATAAAGTAAAAATAAATAAGCAGAATACTGCATTTTTAAAATTAGGAAAATATAAAAGTGAACACCCCTAAAGATGATAAGAATTCCTCAAGTACGCCTACGTTAAGGTAACACTAAATATAAAGAATATTGTTTTGCGGATAATGTGAATTCCGAGGTTGTACCAATGTTAACATTGGTACTAACTTACTTAGCTTGCAAAACAAATTTAGTACAACACAGGTAAATGGGCAACAAACCCATGTTAAGAACCTCTGATATTAAAAAAATTTTTGGGTGTAAAATTAATTTGGTTTTTTTTTTGGGGAAAACATAAAAAAAAATAAGGGGGTTTTTTGGGAAAAAATGGCACCCCACATTTATCACTTCCAGAAATTTTGGATAATTGGGCTAAATGACCCGATTTAGCTCAGCCACCAAAATGTTAAAAAGAAAATGGGTGGGAAATAATGTGTATACTTTTATAGGGAAAAACAGAGGGTTAACACTAACCCTAACACTTGCTCTGATACAAAAAACACAGGTGTATGTAAATGATTGTGATTATGATTATGAATAAAACAAAGGGTTAACACTAATCCTAAACTTGTTCTGATACAAAAAAACAATGTATTTTAAATGATGTTTTTCCTACACCATCTCCTCTGCCCACATTCAGTTGATATATTCCTTACTAAGCTTACCATAACCTCCGCAAACCTATACCTAACATCCTACTCCTCCTAACCCTATACTAGCACCCTACCTACTCCTAACCTCATACCTAACATCCTACCTACCCCTAATCCTACTAACATCCTACCTACTCCTAACCCCTATAACCATACCTAACATCCTACCTACTCTAAACCCTTTACCTACATCTTTATCCTCTCCTATTCCTATGGACCTAACGCTATGTTTACTACCATACCTACTCATACCACTATGCTAACGCTATGTTTTAACTACTATAGCTACTCCTAACACTATGCCTCACTCTATGCTTACTACTGTAACTAGGAATAATTTTTCAAATACTTTACTAACCTAACAGCTTCAAAATGCTTTACCTACTCCTAACAGCTTCCAAAATGCTTTAGCTTACTCAAACAGCTTCACATGCTTAACCCTACGCCTAACAGCTTTCCAAAATGCTTACTACGCTAACAGCTTCCAAATGCTTTAGCCTAACCCTAACGCTTCCCAAATGCTATAACCTACTACTGCCTAACAATTTCCAAACGTACTATTAGCCTAACCATTTTTGGAAATACTATGTCTAATCATATTCCTATGCCTAACAGCTTCCAAAGTACTTGCCTAAACCCCAACCTATGCCTAACATTAGTAGTTATACACCTAATCCTTAACATTCCTACGCTACTGCTGAAACTACTAAATCTTTTTGATCTATAATATACTAAGGAACCTATGCACCGGTGGCAGGATACCAATAACTTCGCGATTCTATGCTTACTGCAGATCCACTTAACTTTTTTCGATCTTATAACTGTCTCTACCTATACACTCTACTTTCGGTGCCAGAACAGCATGGACTTTCTTCTAACCACCTATGGTCTTTTAACAACTCACTTTTGCTACAATGCACTGAAAGAACTAATCCAAGTAATACATTGATTTACTAACAGCATCCCGCTAAACCGTGTCAAATAGGCACCCTTTCGAATTGTGCAAAAACCGGCATCCGCGATTGTAACGAACGATAATAAAATTACTCCAAATTATAACATGCCCCCAACTCCGGTAACAAACTTAAACTCTGTCCATGAGATACCATTCCTCCTTACTCCTCCTTCTCCTCCTCCTCCTCCTACTACTACTACTACTACCACTATTACTAGTTCTTCCTATCAAAGTTCTCAACCTCTACTAATTCCATCTCAAGATATTACTCTATCTTCCGCTTTTGCTAATGATAGCCAAATCCTATTAAACAATGCCCACAAAGCTAATCCGCTAATAGGACCCGCGTATATTTTAAAAGCGAATATAAATTACAAAAACTATATATTAGATGACAGAGAACTGATTTTAGATAGCGGTAGTAACAGTAGCCTCTGCAGGTACTCTTTCATTTGCGAAATGGAAGAGACATTTAACATAAACATACCATTAAAACCCACAGAAATTACACTACGTTCTATCACGGGTTCAGAATTTTACCAAATGGGTACAATAATTTTTGACTTAACTTTACCGGGGAAACCATACCAGTTAACTTTACTAGTCATTGTGAAATCTTTGTGTTTTAGTACCTTTCTTACTAGGTTACCGCAATTTTCCTAAATAACCCAAGAATAAACTTACAAACAAAACAAAATACAATTGAAGTAACAACAAATAACCTTCCTATCCCCATACCACTTACCCACCAATACCCTACCAAAAAGAAATCCCCCAGCATACATGCTAAACATACAGAGGTAAACCATACAGAGACTAAGCCCCTCTACTCCGACGACATTTCTACTCCTAACAATCTTTTAATTGATATTGATGTTTTCCTAAATAATTTATCTCGGTGATGGCAACAGAAATAGCTCCTTATTCTAAATACACTCTTTCTGTTAAAGCTTCTTCCCCCGCTCATACTTCTCCTCCTGACAATTTTATTCTGTCCACAGAGAACACCTATATCAGCAACTTTCTTTTTGCGGGTAGTGTACTGAGTTCGGCCTCCGACGGCAAAGTTCTCCTGGACATAATAAATATGAGCGCTTCTTCACAATTCCTTAATCAAAATACCGTCCTAACCAGGGCTAATCCTATTATAGTTCTTGACGAACCCCTCCAAACGTCCAATGTAAATTTGGCAACTTCTTCCAAAGGTTTAACTCCAACTCAGTTTAGAAATACTTTCAAAAAACTCGTCAGGGAATCTTTCAAAAATAATGCAAGATTTTGCTGTACCACTTACAGAGATCAGATCAGTTCGAAAAGTTAATTGATCTGTTGATGACTTACAGAGATGTAATAGCCTTAGAAGATGATGAAGTCCCCATTTGTCCGTTAACTAAATTCTCCATACAACTTAAAGAAAACGCTCCAAAGGTACTGTGCCGACCACAGTACCGCCTCCCCCATAAATACTTGACCCAGATAAACGATTGGGTCAAGTCCGCCCAACAAAAAGGGTACATCCTTCCAATTAGTAGTCCCCATTCGAGCCCTCTGCTCGTCATTCCAAAGAAAAACTCCTCAACTCCAAGAATTGTGGCCGATTACAGGCACATTAACGCACATACGGTGCTAGACCGCTTCCCCCTGCCTTGTATTGCAGACATCCTCTCTACGCTGGGAAAATCCAAAATTTTCAGCAGTCTCGATCTTCCTCGATGCATAACCATTGTCTGGGAATCGAGGAAGAGACACAACCGCTACTAGCCTTCCGCACTCCGCGAGGTCAGTATGCACCAACAAGACTTAACTTCGGATTGTCCAATGCACCACCCGTGTTCGCAAGAACGATGGAAATGGTGTTGTCTCACCTCCTAGGTGACGCATGCAGAGTCTTCTTGGACGATGTCTTAATACTTGGGGAAACATTAAAAGAACATTTCGGTAACTTAGAGAAAGTTTTCCAATCTTATAGAAAGAATAAGATGAAAATCAAACTTGCTAAATGTAAGTTTCTCCGTAACAGCCTCCTTTTTCTGGGTTTTTAAATTTCCTAACGGGATCTCACCTGACCCCATAAACCTCCAGACTCTTACTACATTCAAACTCCGACTAACCTATCAGAAACTAGGTCTTTTGATTTGGTTTCTGAACTACTTTAATATTGATAGACTCCTACTCCGTCCTTGCCAAACCGATACAAAATTGCTACAAAAGAATGCCACATTTTTCTGGGGACCGGAGCAACAAAGAGTTTCTTATCCTAAAAGATAAGTTGTTACTCCACCCAAATTAAGATTCCTGATTACTAATAGGAATTTTACATCAACACTGATGCCTCTAACCTAGGGCTCGGTGCTGTTTCTATACCAATTAGACGAGAATGGCATAGAAAAGCCATTATCCTTCATCTCCAGAGCATTAAACAAATCAAGTAATAATATAAAACTATGAACAAGGCATTGGCCATAGTCTTTGCTTTGCAAAAGTTTCAAAAATACGTATTCGGTTAATCCGCTTAAATTATCCCCACGGATACCACCTTGATTCACCTCATACGTTGAGTCATAACAACTTACAGGACGTTTAGAAGATGGAACTTTATTCATATCGCGCATTTTAATCCGCAACGAATTATTTACCAAACAAGGCAACTAAATATTATTCCTGACTATTTAAGTAAGAAATCCCCCTCCTTGCTCTTATTCTTTTGCACAAAATACGGTACTCCTTACAAATTCTCTTCTTTGCTAAAGAAAATATTTGTAAATGAACAAAAGACATGTAACGCTTAAACCCTCTATGAAATATGCAAAACGCCATCATCTCTAATAACAACCCTCTTTCCGACAAACACTCTTGCTGAACTTACCCCCATGTTTCTAATCGATGAATTTTCTTATGCAACACAGTCTGGACCGTTTCTTATCCACAGTACCAGACACATTAATCCACTCCGTCATCGAACACTCCCATGCCTCCTTAGCAGCGGGACACTGCGGAACGCAGAGAACCTTTTGAATTCGAGAACGTTACATTTTCCCCAAATTACATACACTTACTAATGATTATTGTAACACATGTCCTTCCTGCAAACATTAAGGGTAAATACTCCCAAAAAACGCCCCATAAGCATACCTCCCTACATGACCTTTTTCCAGAGTCCACCTAGAACATTTTAGGACTTTTACCACAATGCAAATTAACACAATGTAAATAATCTCTTGCATGAAAGACTCATCTACTAGGTATGTTGGAACTTGTCCCCCTAAAACAACATACTAACAAAGATTGCACAGGCTATCCTAGAGAGGGTAATCTGTCGCAATTCTACTCCAGAGGTAATTATTTCCGATCGGGCACCGGAACTAACCTCCCAACTTTTTAAAGAGATATTTGTGCCCAATGGCGAATTAAGGCAGTTAACATAGTTGTGGACACGCCCAGAGTAATGCATTGGTTGAAAAGAAAATCATAAGATAAGCAATTATCTAAAGGCACTATATTACTACCAATCATAATGACTGGGTCAATACATTCCATTCACACAAACTGCCATAATTCAACTTACCATTCGCCATCGGTAACTTCCCCACACTTCTCCTTTACAGACTTACAATAACGCCTTCCTTGGGACTTCAAACTACTATTCTCCCCTTTTACTTCTAACACACGCACCCCGTAGTACATAAGATTAATGTTGACGAAAATAGCCCGAGCGAGCCCACTTAATAGAGACAAGCTTCGCGAACATTTACTCAAGCAAAGAAACAGAAAAACAAATCCTAAAACACCTACCTAAAATCTTGTACTATCCAAATGTAAAATAGGCCGATTTAGTTTTCACATCTTGAACGCTCCTTACAAGAACTAAACAACCCCCAACTTGCCCAAAAATGTGAAAGGCCCCTATAGAATCCTACTAGTTTGTTCTTATAAACAAACTGTTACTCTTCCAATGTTTAAATTCCTCAAAATCTTTTATTGTCTCACAGGGATAATGTAAAAAATATTAAAGTTACAAATAATTTCCACCCCTTTCCCAACAACAACCCCACGGCGAACCTACCATACAAAACAGAACCTCCTCCAAAAATTCAACAAATTACATACCCAACAACCATACGAAACATACACTAACCATATACGCTCCATCCCCAAACACATAATTCCAACACAAACCCAACAACGACCCAAAAGTCAACCCACCGAATACAACAACAACTCTTTACACATTCCTTCCTTACACCGACAAAATTTACAAAAGGTTATTCCCACATGAAGAAACTGCATCACAGAACAAATTTCTCCACACATACTAGACCGTCCTTTGCCTACAAAGACCATAAATACCCACCGGAAGAACCCACTTGCCATGAAGCATCCTCCCATGCACATATAAGATCACCTATGAAAAATTTCCAAATCTTACCTTCCCTCCAAAATTACAACCTTTACAAAGACTTACATCACCACCACTCCTTCCTAGATTTTCCTTAGACGAACCTCCAACCTTAACCCCTAGAGCTCCTTCTCAAGAAACAATCCAACCACAACCCCCTACTTTAGCAGAAATATCCACCCACTCCTCCAGAAACCAGGGTGAATGATCCATCCTACAGACCTTCTTAACATTCAAAAACCCTGACATCCCACACCCATGCAATTACGAAACAGACAACAACCTGCTTCTATTATGAGAGGACAAAGAGAATATCTTTTACCTCCTAAACAACTTTTTCTGGCAGGTAGAGGTAATCCACCTCCAAGCCTCCCCCACCAACTTAAAAATTTTCCTTTCCTTTTCTCCCCAGGGGAACCATCACTATTTGAATACCATATGTGAAAGCAATAATAACATCTTGAACAAACACATCAAAGACAATTATTTTTAAGAACTATCTCCAATATTTCTAAAGATGTTATATTAAAACCAAGACGAAAATTTTTTTAAAGACAAGAAACATTAATTAAAAACTTTATGTACTAGTCAAATTATAACTTAAATATCAACAACTTAATCAGTTTAATATTTTTCATTTATTTTGCAACTTAAATATCAACAACACAATCAAATTCAATTTTAAGTTTTCGATTATATCTTAAATATTAACAACATAATCAAATTTAATATTTTTTATTTATTTAATAACTTAAATAGTAACAACATAATCAAGTTCAATAGTTTTTTTTTTCATTTTATTTTATACTAAATCCAACATAATCACCCCAAAAGAAATTTATCATAACATAACCGGAAAATACATTTTCAAATCTCAATTCTCACATCCATTCTCACATTAAAGCAACTCTATCTATTTATCCAATTAGAATCCATTGACACCTATTAAGAACATTTTTTTAATGAACCTTTCTTTTCTTTTTTTCCCCGAGCCGGGTCTATTTCCTACTTAGAAATTCCATCTCAATCAACAATAAATATATTTTAATTAGATTTCTATAAAATGTTCTTTACTCTAAATTTTTCATTAGAAGCTATTCCGATGGAATTTCTCCCCCCCCCCACTCCATTAATCTCTTTTTTTTTTCTCACAAACAAAATTTTTTTTTTTCAATATAGAACATTAAAACCAAAAATTAAATCTAATAAATAATTTTCCGTAATAAAACTAACTTAATTTTAATTCAAATGCTCCGTTTCTCTTATCTTTAAATTTCCAAAACCCACGTGTACGATACAATAACATAAACCGCCCGAAAAGCCAACAATTCTATTTTCAATATTTTGTTTTTTTTTTATTTTTCTAACTCAATTTTCATTAGATTTTCTTCATTTATATACCGTTTTAATCGTTATATAAAAACGAATTCATTGAACTTATCCCTTAATAAATCAAACGAACTCTAAAAGAATATTAGGAAATCACATACAATCATTTTTTTTAAAGGCTGAAAGAATGAAATGGAGTTTATAGGCTGAAAGAGTGGAATTTCCAAACTGGTTCATTTCTTTTTCAGACAATAAACTATTTATTAAATATTTATATAAAATTCATTAAAAGTCAAAATCCGATAAAAAAAATAATAATAATTTACTTAATAACAAAAGTACATTCGTAAAAGTTTTAAAAAAAAGTTTTAGAAAGAAATTTTTTTTAAAAGCAATCTCCCTTAAAACGTTTTCACATTTGAGAAGCGTGGAACGAAAAATTCTGAAATTTCGGTCACTTTGATTCTTTAAATAATTTTTTTTTATCATCTTTAACAAGTACATAAATTAAAAATCGGTTGCGTTTTAATATTCTTAATTTTTTTTTCTTATTTTAATAGACGCTACCAAAAGTTATTATTTTGTTAAATACTTTAAAAATAACTGCTATTACTGTTCCCTCTATATTTCGTTCAGTCTCTTTTGATCTCTTTCCACTCGACAATTTTAAAATGCGGAGTTGACGTTCTGAGATGGTTAGCGAAGGACAGTTTTTATCGTGAGAATTTAATTTTGAAAAAAAAGAGGAAAAAAAGTGAAAGTGTTAAGAATCTAATAATAAAAAAATTAAAAATTATAAAAATAAAGGAAATTACTTCTTCCGGTACGTTTTTCCTCGAATTTTAAATTTTTGGTAGCTTTTAACTTCTTATTTATAAAATTTTTTCTTTTTATTTGAAATGAATAAAATATGAATAGACACAAAAAAAACAAAACAAACAAAACGCTATTGCACAGGAAAATTATAAAATACTTAATTTATGTAGAACAAGTCATGAATAGTAATAATATAATTACGGTAATATTATGACGCTTCTAAAAAGCGTGAGATTTAAAAAAAGAAAATAAATATATAATATAATATAAATGCTATATTTTAATGTTAAAAATTATAATAATAATTAATATAAAATATTGAAAACAATATGTGATAATATAATTAATAATATAGTAATATATCATTATATACAGGCAATAATATTTTGATGATTATTAATGATAATATATCATAATAAAATTATAAAATAAAAACCATAATAATGTTTATATATTTTTTAAAATCTAATTAGAAGAAACATTCAATTAATATAATTTTAAAATCTAATAATTTTGATATAAAATTATAATAAAACAATAAATAAAAAAAAATAATATATATTATATAATATAATAATAATATTAATAATAATTTTAATATAAAAATTTTAATTTTATAGTATTAGTAATTAAAATAATTTTTGATAAAATTAATAATAATTGGATAAATAATTTTAATAATACTTTGTAATAATAAACAATTATATTAAATAAAATTGTAATCGGTACTATGGTAAATAACTAAAATATTTTTTTTACTAATACCTAAAAAATATTAATTCGATCATAATTTATTAAAATTAATCGTAATAAAATAATTAATATAATTTTGTATAAAAAAATAATAATTTTTATAAAAATAATATAAAAATCATAAAAATAATTAAATCATAATTTTTTAATGAATATAAATAACATAATTAAAAATAATATTATGAATGAAAAAAATAATAATTTTTAATAGAAAATAATATTTATGGTAATATAAATAATAATTTCATAAAAAATATATTAATCAATTCATTATTTAAAACAATATTTAATTTAACAAGTATATCAGTAACCAATTAATTTTTTTAAAATTTTTTCAACGTTTCTTCGTTTGTAAATCTCGGAATAAATTCTAAAAGTGATTTCTGTATCTTTAACTGTAATTTTTTTTTCTTCGCATGGCAGATCTTCTGAATTAGTTGGCATGGTATATTAGATCCATGGTATCGCAAAATCTTTATTTTAAGCAGCAGGTAGAAATTTTAATTATATTTATTGTATTTCTCACTTTAAGCTGCCTTGTAAAATTTAGCATATGTGGACAGTTTCTTTTTTAAACAGCATGGTAGACAAAAATATTTTATTGTATATTTATCTTAAGCTGCTGTGACTTTCGTGCTTATTTTATATTAGTTCCGTTTCAAATGCTGTAGATCGGACCTAAAAATTTTTATTACATATTTCATTTTCCTGCCATTTTCTTTCTAGATGAGAACCAAATTTTATTGTAAATTTTTTTTTAAGCTGCATTTTAGATTTTAGGTTAACTTTATCGGATATCTTTCTTTTTTTTCACATTTTTAACGCCCACTTATTCTAATCTCTTTTCGCCATTTTTTTCCATTCGGCGGCACGTCACTACATTTATTTTCCAATTCGTTCACCTTAGTTTCTAGTTAAAATTTAAATTTAATATATTTAATTTTTAGATTCTTTTTTTTATGTGGGTTTTTGTGTTCTATATATATTGTTAATTTTTTTCCCTGCCACGTCCAAAATGCTTTTTTTAATTAATATATTATTTTTCTTTTTACTCCTCAGGCGTGGTAGATGGTGGTATATTTTAGCGCGTTAATAAAATTCCGTTGCGATCCATTTGGCTTTTACTTTAAACCTACAAACCAGTAAGAAAATTGGCAACCTGAAGAAGAAAATTTGATTCTGGGGATTTACCACCGCGCCTAAAATTGGTAGAAAAGCGATAGGTGAAGGTCACAGATACGATATGTGAACTCTTCTTTATACTTTCACTGTCACTGACATTGATATTATAATTTACCGGAGAATACGGTAGGCTTCTCCAAACATACTGCCACAAATTCACTAATTCATTTTCATATCGATTGCCACGTTCATCATTAAATAAGACCATCACGAGACATTAAGTGATGCCCCTTCTTAACTTCTCTCCTCGTCCGAGACCTTTTTCGGACGAATTTACAGTCCAACTTATCGATGCACTTTTCAGAAGAACTGAGTTTCTGAGTTATTGGATTAAGAAGAGGATACAACTGGAAGATAACAGGAAGTAGATGTTACAATAGGAAGAAGAGAACTACGGATGGTGAAGGTTATTTGGAAGAGCATACAATCAGGGTCCACCTGACGATCTACATTTTTCCGATTGGAACTGCAATTACCAAAATAAACGAAGAGCCAAGACACTCTTCACCCATTTTTCCAATCATGATGATTTCTCCCAAGAGTGGAGATTTCCCCAACCCTTAAGCAGTTATTGCACCGGTGATCGCCCGAGAGCTCACCAACAATTTCTTCAC
>JABUQX010069614.1:0-32500 GCA_015478945.1 Trachelipus rathkii
TATATATATATATATACTACCTAGATATATAATAATAATATGATATAATTTAATATAGCACTTAATAAGATAGTACATATATATACATATGATAAATGAATGATAATAAGATAGAATATACTATATTATTACGTATATTTCAGGGGATGGTGTAAACCCGGGATAGTAGAATTTACCGGCATAGGCCGTGATACCCGGATATCCAGCTTGAAGATTAAAACGGGATACCGAGTATAACCTGGATATCCAAGGTCAGGAATATCCGGCAGTCTGTTATTAAAATATAATAATTACTCATAGTCCTAGTCTGGTAAAAAGGTATAGTCATGAGAACTTCACCACCATATTTATATTCTGAAAATACTAAGCTTTTTCTTCCTAAGAGTCCAAAAACTCAATTATATTCCGATATGTATAGTCAACTAGATATGAGTCTAATAGTAAGGTTACTTTTTCAAAATTTAACTGAATTTCAGCCTTGGAAATCCACCATTTATTAATATTTTTGTTAGTGTTATTATTATTCAGTAGTTATTATATGAATCTATTTATCATTTAAAACTATTAATTATGTAACCATTTAATATAGTACGTAGCATATTGATATTATTGATTTTGGGCGCTTAGATTATTCAGAATAATGTTGTAAGTCCTGTGCTAGTAACATTACCCATAAATTTGTATGTGTTTTGAAGACTGATCTGGCGTCAACGGAATGGTAATCTATAATACTTTCTTACCTTGATTATATGTGTATAGTTATAGTAGGATAGATGAGCTGTTATGCTTTTTTATATAATGCGTAGCCGAGCTCTTTCGGATTAAGGTTAGTTTATGTGAAGAATTTAGACGTTGTGGATACGAGCCATGGTGAGTTATGTACTATTAGGTGTGGCAAGTATCGAGATATAGAACGCTAGTACAATGTAGAGGATTAAGTACTAGCTGACATGTGTATATGGTCGTTGTGGAGGGCTGATGATGGATGATAAGGTATGTAAATGAATGCATGAGTTAGTGACTGAGTAGAAGGAAGTAGCGTAATGAGTGTTGAGTAACGTATATAGGTATATATACGGTACTAATATAGGGGGCTATCACGCTGATGCCGGCAGGGAGATCACGTATGTAATTTAAGTTCATGGTTATTATTGCGAGGCAGACTCATGTGATAGTAATGGTGGCACGTCAGTATAATATAATATATATTGGATCGATGAGTCCGTGTTGTTGAACTGAATGTTAGATTATCCGATCATATCTATCGTGAGCATTGCAGATGGATCGGAAGATTGTGCGTAGTCATGAGAGACAGCTGATCAGTATTGGTACGTATAGGTATATGGGTGATCTGATGTAAGAGGTTTAGATTAGTACCAGTATTAGAGTAGCACTGTTCTCCGTTATGATAGAGTGTGGATCATTTATTTGACTCTCGATAAGTTTGCATTACTGTCGGCGCGGATAGATCGCAGTGTATAAAAAAGCTTGATTGAGTGTGACGAAAAAATCTCAAGCACGGAACGGGAAGCTAAAAGGAATAGAAAGAAAAGACAACAAAATTCGAAATTCGGCTTTATAATACTATTGAATAAAATAATTAAGTGGTACGGATAATTATAGTGATATAGTATAGATAATATATATATACATATCAAGTGCAATATATATATTATCACTATGCTCTAGAATTTAAAGTCTACAATATTATACATATAAGTCCCGGCGTGTAAACTCACGAGTTTTATGGTTATGGCGGTGTAATCACCGTAGGATGGTGTTAATTAATGAAATGTGTTAATTGATTGTTTGTAATGGGTAAGCTCGCCAGATTGTTGTCTGAAGCGAAGATTTTGTAACGGGCACAATATCGAAACCAGCAGCACGAAATACATGAGAATGTCGTATGGGATATATATTTTTATGGCTTCTGTGAAATCTCATAATAAATAGGTGGGCTCTGCCTTTGACATTTTTGATAACGTGTGTTCTCTCGCTTTCCAACTCAATGTAACCTCATAACGATGTCAAATGTTATCCTAACAATTGTTTTAAAACGTGAATGATGAAAAATGTTGGAAGAAAAAAACAATTGCATTAAATACATTTCATTATATTCGATGATCAAAATATATAACTATGCTTTTGTTTTTGATGAGAAATGATTTACGACTCTAATGAAGTCTTTCCAACAAGCATGCAAGAAGATGCGAGAGGTAAAACGGTCAACGTCAGTTTCAAATCTCAAAAGAAATTGGCTTTTTGAGTGAATTACTTAAGAAGATACTGGAATACATAAATTTACGCAATGTTTTCCCGAAGACGATCCATACCATCCTAAACGAATACATTCCTCTCAGATCTAGCACAGTATTAATCAATCATAAGAAGTGCAAATATATCTTACAACAAAAACACTGGATTATGCAAGAGACATGCTCAGTGGATTGATTCACCTACATGCATTGGGTTTATATACGACAGGAAGCGGAAGAATCATCGGGTGAGATGTTACTAGGGATAGTCATTCACGAAACTCACACAAAGCGTAGCATGCGTGTATTACTTAGAGATAAAAGGCCTTTCAGACGAAGTGGTAAAGTAGTGTTCCAGTGGTTTTAATACAGAGTCAACGGGTTGAACACTCGTGCAAGTCATGAGGTATAATATGTGTACTCTAGCGATCTTCCGATCCGTGCTGTACCTCGTGAAAGGTTTGTGCTCGAGGTAAGGTCGTGAACAACTAGCTGTCATTTAACTGTATCTGGGGGCGCACGCCACTCTCATTGGTTAATAATTATACTATCCTGCGTTATTGCTTCTTAAAAGGTTAAACTACTCAGGAACTCAACAAGGACGGTCTGCAGGAAAATGAGGTAACGCTGTCCTAATGTCAAATTTCCCTCAGAAGAACTAAGGCCCGATAATTCGAACATATTACGAGGAGTAACCACACTATAGAATCTTATGAAACTAAGTATAGATGACCATTGTGGTGAAACTAGCTTAGTAGACATTTTATATGAATGGTGGTTTGGTTTTCCGGCACCAATGTCTGACAGTTTCCACTCTGAGATTATAACATAACGCAAGAAGAGTTAATTGGGTTTACATGCGAGCACTTCATACGTAGTCATATAAGATTATTTTATCAAATTAGAGGATACCGTGTACACACTCCATCCTCTGAAGAAGGCAATCATTTAGACAACACAGGGGGCCGACCCTGTTTTGAGATCTCTTTTCACGACTGACAATACAAGCACAATGGTGAAAATCGCGCACCTATATATATGGCTCTCGCTATGGTCTAAATCACTGGATATGGTCTCGTTAGGTTTCCTGCGATTAGGTTACTCAAGACCGAAACTGAGCCTGTGCGTAATGATGACAGTTGAGATTTTCATGGGTGTACATAAATCAGACTACGTTCAGTTCGACGTTTAAAGTAACGACACGAACCCAGATCCCGTCCTCAGATTTTATGAGGGGGGTCTGTAAACTCGACTCCTCGATACCGTGGAAAAACCTAGTCTATAAAACAGCATATGGAAATCGGCCATGTGGCTCGGCGGTCGTCGAAATTGTGGAGGTAAGCTAGTATGTCATATTTCATGACGGAGCTCTTGCTGGCATTAATGCCTGTTTTGCCATTAAATGTTCACAGCCTCGCGAGTAGCAGAGGAAGGAGTCACGGGCGCTTATCGTCCTGCGAATCTGGTCACGTCGGCATATTCCAAATCGTACTGCTCTGAACATAAACGCCACAAATACTCACAATCACATATCTTAACTACAAACTCTTTTTATACCATAAGTATGTTTGAGTATATAGGTTATACTAACCACGCCATATGTAAGCTATGTTTAGGATAATGGTTTGTACACATAAGTCACATGGAGCTATTAATTACAGTTTCCAGCCACAATGAATGACTCCATTACGAGTTTAAAGAGTCAGCACTACCAAAATTAATTCAATTCCTTGTTAGCTGTAAAATAATTGTTTAAATAGATAAATAGTGGATATGTCCATTATTGTATTTAACCTAATGATTTCATATTGACAGGTTTCGGTTTGTGTAGCACATGATGTTCTGCCGGATGGAACGCTCTCAGCTTGTCTTTTTTATGTAAACATTTGCATTGGAAGACAAACAACTGTAATCACAAATATGTCGAGAGGCAGAGGGGGTCCCACCCTCTTATTTATGTTAATGATGGCACTATCTACACAGAAGCCATTAAAAAATACATATCATCGCCATATACGATCTTCGCCATGTTTCGGTGTCGCAGGTAATTGACGTAATGGCGCGTGCGCGACACCAACTAGGGGATACGGACGGGATATCCACGATCGCCTTATAATTGAATTACAATAATCGAACTTAGATGTTCTTACATTATTACCTTTCAAGCTATATATACATTTCCTTATCGGTGATACACTGCTGGTAAACATAATACCAGTGAGATCACCAGGCTGTAATAATGAATAAGTGATAATAATAGGTTAAGTACGTATATATAGCCTATAATACCTCATATTATATACTACTTTATTATATAGATAAAGATTAATTATATTAACGTTACGTATTACGTGAAATATATAGTCATAATATATATTAGTAATAAGTGTCAGGAGTGGCCGTTCCGCGCAATTTAAGTCCGCAATGACGGGTGAAAATAACAAAAAAATTGACAATAATATTGTCGGATTAGGCAGATATATATTTGAAAAGATGGTTGCGAGCGGAAAATTGCTACAGTTAGGGGGAATGCCTATATCAATTCCGGCAACTCATTAATTCCGCAATTAGTAGAGTGAGTGTTACTTATAACCCAAATTGTCCGCAATTGTTCATTCAGTAGAGTGAGTAATGTAAGTCCAAAATATATTATAGTCACAGATATCTCACCATTTTACATTAGGACAGTTTCTAGATGTTCCTTTGTAAGAAGCTAAACAGAGAGACAATCGTGTATTTTTGTGTTTGGCATTCTACAGTCGTACATCTTGTTATAATAGTAAATATACCTCACTACAAACTATTAGGACTCAAAGGTAAGGATAAAAATTTGTATTACATAAACAAACATTAATATTTTTTTCTTTATAAAAATTTTCAATTTACAGTGAAATTTAATGAAATAATTTCTGAAATGTGTCCGCCACCAATTTAGATAAAGTGTGTATATTGGCATACTAAACATACTAATGATAGAATAACCCAAAAATTATAATATAAATCTTTGGTACTCCAACATCGAAGCTAAACTAAAGTATAATCAGTGTCCAGAGCAGTATATTATAATTTCATTATTATTATACAATAAAGGGATATAATTATTATTATTATTAAATAATACTCATTTTTATTTTATTTTGACTATATTATATATATTATATATATATATTATATATACTACTCGATATCATTAAGTATTATATACTATATTATAATTTTATTCAAATTAATTTTGGCTTGTATCATTAGATTAGTAAGTTTTGTAGTGGAAGTAATTTAAGATCCACCGGTTATCCGTACCGGATAAGTAATGATATTCGGCCGGATACCGGATAGTCAAAACTTGGCCGGATAGGCCGGTTACCGGATAATTGCTCGATATGTTTGAGATCATTTTAACAAAGGCATATGACAAATTTGACGTATGAGTAATATCTTTCTCAGATGCTAAGAATAAAATTATTATACATTAAATAGATAGTATTAAATATCATAAATAATAGCATTAGTATATGACAGTAGTATCACTAGTTGATATTTTTAAGTAAAATTAAGTTAGGAAACACTACTATTTAATGTATATATTTTATGAAGTGTGTTGAAGATAGTAGTAAAACGTGGTAATCATAATGGGAGTATCGTCCTATTTGGCTGGCTGTCAGTTTGGGTAACTTAATTTAAATGCCTGACAGAGCGCGTATTATACTCTGAAAGCGAGTGTTAATGCTACGACAATTGTGTATGCGAACGCGATTTTTTATTATATATATATATAGTTATGATAGAATTATTTGTTATTTTTTATTTTACTATATTATTAATTAATATATAAAATCTATTATATTACATATTATTTTCAAGATATATATATAAATTATATAAGCGTTAATAATAATTAAAGTTATTTTGAAAAATTTATCATATTAAGGACATTACGCCGCAAATTTAAATTTAACGAGTGAAATTGCGAAAACCAGATTTCAGGCTCCTATGTTCCAATATGAGTGCCTGTAACATGATGAACGGTCGTTCAGTGAGTAAGAGAGTCATACAACTTAGTAATGTTCCTTATACGTCCAATGAGTTGCAAATAACTGTGTAATTAATACACATTCATTTGACATTGATTTCCCGGAATATGTTTTCGAACACGTCCGCCCATTTTTATACAGCTCCTCGCCAGTATGGATAAAAGCAAGAATATCAAGATAAGTGAACTGAGAGTGGGTAATCATGTACGAGTGACATGTATAGAATGTGAAAATGGATTAGTGAGAATGGTCTTTGTTTGAATAATATTTTAGGTGAAACTGTTCGTGAAAGGTGATATGGAAAATGCGTGAAGGTGGGTAATCTCAAGCAAATTTATATATTCTGATGCGAAGGTCAACAGAAAATAGAATAATATTAAGATAGGAATATTATTATATACTAATAAAAATGAAAAGAAGAGAAAAACGGATAAAGCATCATGAAAAGAAATAGCAGTTCATTAAGATGAAGGTAGTTTGTTGGAAATTTCATCAATGGATGGATTAAATTGAACAAGGCGGGAGGGAACAGTTAACTTAACAATCTGGATCTGAAACTGACACCACCCTGCAGTTATGTCTCAATGCTTATTTTCCAACATAGTTCTTTAAAAAACCTTTAGTTTCTAGGTCCAAGAGTTTTCAGTTTAATTTGATTAAAATACTGTAAGAAAGGAAAAAAACTTTGAAAATGTTTTTGATTGAAAGTCGTGAGTCGGATATTTTTCCTACTTCCGACTCAGACTTAATGCAGAGCATACGACTCAGACTCCGCAACCCTAGTTATAACCTAATAGATTTTGTGAAGCAAGTTTATTATTATGTTATTAACTTGAGTTCGGCAGTTTAGATTGAAATAATTTTAAAGTTAAAAAGTTATTTAAACATTTTCTTAAGCTTTAAAAGTTATTAAATAAATTTTAAAATTCCTTATATAGAGCAGGAAAAATTAAGCTACTATTGAGAAAATTAGTATTTTGAGCCTAGGTACAAAGAAAGAAATTTAATCAAATAACAATAAAAGCAAATAGGCACATCATGATACTACTATGTTCAATAAACACCTTAAGGCTAAAAGATCACTCATTACACCTATACATCCAAAACTATCAAAAACATCCTTTGTGAGGCACTCAAGGCAACAGTTCGAGATTAAACATAAGTATATTAATAAACAGTTCAATTTTATGATGCCATTGTTTACAAAATGTTTGTATTTTTTTTAAGAATAAATATAATTTTATGATTATTTTAAAGTTAAATTTAGCTTATGAATAAACCTAAATTTAATTTTAAAAATTTAATTGAATTGTGATTGAATGTTATTAATTCACAAAAATTCGTCATAAAACGTAATAAACCCCCCAAAAAGAAACTGGCTCTCCAATATTTTAGCCAATCATGTGTATATAGCCATTCGTTGTTAGCCAATGCATATGGAAAGTAAATTTACTTTAATAAATTATTCGTATTTTCAGTGGTTCCAATAATTGCTTCATAGAATTAATCTTTTTGTATATTAATATTTGTTTTTTAATTCATCTTCCACAATGCAGGGAGAGGCAGGAAATGTAATAATTCTTTTAAGATTTTGCATTCATATGTTAAGTTTAGCAAGTGTTGATTAAGATAACTCAATGACACACTACTGTCTTTTCATAGTACTATTTTCGTGATACAATTTAGAAAGAAAGTAGAACTTATTGAATGAAGTTAGGCCATAACTTGTGTTTTGCCAAGAAAATAGACTAATCCAATGCATTTGATACATTTGTGGCATTGTGGGACACCCATGTTGTTCCTCGGAAACATAAGAGGAGTGGTAAAGCTAGCACTCGTAGAGGATAGGCATAAGATGCTATAACAATGATTGGTAGAATATATATATATTATATATTTATTGTGAAATTTATACCCTATAGTCTTACTTATTTATCAGTATTATCCCATATAATATACATAAATACTAATTATTTTATAATAATAATAATAATTATATATCAACTATTATTAGGTCAGATAATTATAACAGTATATCTGAATATATGTTCGATAGTATATAGTTGATATATATTCCTTCTCTCTCTTCTCTCGTCTTCTTCTCTCTCTCCTCTCTCTCTTTTGTTTCTTTACCTCTCTCTCCTATCTCCTCTCTCTCTCTCCTATCTCTCTCTATCTCTCAGCAATACTTACTAATGAGATAGCAAACAGTATTTATTACAGTTTTTATAATAGTAGTATATAGATTATATTTGTGCCTAATAATATATGGCATATAATTTAGTTTAAGCTTTATATCTTATTATATATTAATATACCTAATTAAATAGGTTAGAATAATTATGAATCTCTATATATAAACTGGGGTTTTATAGAGTTTCGGTATCCTTTTTCATATAACTGAGCATATGTATTAACTCAAATTATACTAAATACTGTATATGGAAAATAGAGAGAAGACTTTTTTCCTACTTTACTAGTAAAGCTAGTGAAATATAACATACAGATACGTATATATTGAGTATTATGTTCAGGAAATTATTGAATGGACGAGATATCTCTCGAGGGAACTGATAATAATATAATTATTTCTCATAGTGCATTATCTTTCCATTATAAAATATTTTTATTATATATATACATCTATGTCTTTAAGCGGTATAAATGATCTTTTCTCATGCTCATTATTAAAATAATAATTATAGTGCCAATAATCTGCAAAGGTTATGGGATCTGTTGATATAGTATATAATTATCGCACTTCTTAGGGGAATAGATTGTTATCTTTTCCCAAGAACAAAGAGGTCGTGCATGGATTTAATTTGAGAATCGAAGTTGTCATAGCCTTTTACTGTGAGCAGAATACCAATAGATATAACCAGGGTGAGAAGAGGGTTTTCGATATACGGCATAGGATATGCAAGGGGAATCTTTCCAATAGAACAGAGGATAGTATCTAGAAAAGGTATGGATTTGTTTACAGGAAGTTCAAAGGTAAAGGATAGAGCAGGATGGATACTGTTTATTAAATTAAGAACATCATGAAAATTTTTATTGTGGGGTATAGCTACGAAAATGTCATCGACATATCGTAGCCATTTACAGTTAGTAAAGAAGGAATTTAGAAGTATGTGAAAATGTTCTATTAGCTTTATTATTATAATATTTCTGCCTATACTTGTGCGCTTGCATGTACTCGCCACATAGTTTTAAACTTACTAATATTTGCTTTAATTTTATACTAGTGCGATTGTATATTATATATATATATATATTTATAAATAGCAAAAATAAATTATTTTTTGGTGTCTAACTTTGGGAGAAATTTCCATGGAGAAACATAACCTGAAATGGTTTATTATATTTAACATTAATCATTAAGCTTATTGATATAAATAGTTTATGTAAAATTACGAATAAGATATTGTTTTTTACTCACCTCGTGTTCAATTAATTGCAACACAACGAAAATTTCCATGTACTACTTATTAATTATCATTTTTAATTATAATTGTTATACCTATCGAAGATCACTAACTAATATAAAGGTGATGATGAAGATTCAAATTAATCGTTAGTATTTAGCATGAAACAGAGGTATCAGCTAATCATTATAATAAAACAATAGCCACCTATTAACACTTAGGTACATTTGTATGTCATGCTTCATATAATTTGCTCACCAAAGCAGATATAACTAGAAATAGTCTAAAATTAATTAGGTACTGTTCGAAATTGAAAGATTCTGGAACTGGTTATAGAACACTTGAAGAAGATCTTGAGGCGTTTGAACAAAAGCAAAGGGACTACTAGATAAAATTGAAGATTTGCAGACTTGATTGAAGATGCGGCGTAGAAATAACTCATTGCGTGCGATAAAATGATTGCAATGGATAGAGAATTAATCTGAAACTTTACGTATATCAATATAACTAAAACTAAATAAGGATACTCAGTCGTGAAACATATAACAAGCGAGATATGAGAAAACTATGGATACATGTAAAATTTGAGTCTACTGATACCTTTGGCGCGTCAGTTGAAACCAGTGTTGGTAAATAAAAGAAATAAGCGATAACTCACTTTGACAGTTGTATTGTTATTCTTATTTATAATCATACGAGCAAAATAGGAGGAAAAGACCTTAACTCAAGGCCCAAGTGAAAACTTTTGGTTGGATCTCACTTTCAGCGTTCGTAATACAGCAGGCTGCTACTGAAAAGACACGAGCTCTGTTTGTGAAACTAAGTGCACGAAGATATATAACCATGAAGAAGCGCATTGTAACCTGGAGTTTATAAAATGTCTTTGTGGTCTAGTGTAAGATAATACGCGTGCAATATCAAAGAAACAAGAACAAAACTATGTGGGATGATAATAATGGAATGAGAAGCATTGTTTTTGCGCAACTTGAAGCATATATTGGGGAAGGAGCACAGGATGAAACCATCACACAGGTGTTCAAGCTGTCATACCTTGTAAAGCTATTCTGTGAAAGACTACAGCAAATGTGCACAAACAATCAAGTAATACATACGACAAGATTGAAGGAGAAACTTCTAGCTCATATACCAGGAATAATCGCTTTCAAGAAAGGTCGCGATGTATTACTAACATTTGAAGAAGGTGTCGGTCAAGCACTTTCAGAGCATGTGAAAAGAACAATCATACAGATGCAATATGTTTTGCGCGAGCAGCTAATATAGTCGCCGTGAAATGTTCGATGAAAGCGTTCAGTTCAGTGGAACTTTCCAAAAGGGATGTCAGCAAAGATCCGTACCTAACACGTTGTTATCACTTGTGAGGATGGTAACTGATGGGTCCAATATAAAGCACTCAACAAATGTCATTCATAATCCTCATAATCCTGGTCAAAAACGAAAGAATAATAATGATAATGATCGCCACATATAGTTGCTTAAATTCAATAGCGTGAAACGCCACCAGACGTTTATCTTGCGGTTCGACACAAAAGAGACAGTGAAACAACCACTCCCTATATACGTATAGGAAGCCGTGGATATATTTATTAGATAATCCGTATCCTAGCATAAGTTAGGTGAATAAGTATTTACATTGGAGGTTATTTAACAATTTATATAAATATATATATCTATTATTAAATATATAATATATATATATATATAATATAATAATTATTAAGTATTATTAATATATATATAATTATTTATAATAAATATATTATTATTTATTATATTATATTATATAATATAATGTTGTGTGCCATTCACAGTCCAACCTCGTAGAGAAGCATTTGGTAGATAAAATGTATGGATTAAGCCTTTCCAACGATAAGGTGCTAAGAATAATACTCTTGCTTAGATTTTTTGAAACACGGCAATGTGTTACGTTTGCTGAAAAGAAATGTTGTGTGTCCTTACAATATGTAACGAGGATAAAGTTTTATCACAATTGTACGATGGATACAATAGATCACAATCACTACATATCGTTCATCAACATCACTTAGGAAATCACTCCACGGAACTGAGGATCTCATTGTATTCAAACATCATATGATACGTCGCGCCCTTCTACTATATAGGATATATAGTATATATATATATAATATATATTATATAGTAATATATAGTATATATATATCTAAAGCTTATATAGTATTATTAATATATTGCCTGTGTTTGCGGTGGCTCCTCTAATGGCACTGGCATATAGCTCGGGAGTCGGTAAATTTTATGTTCTGACAAGTGCGTCGACCGCACTGTAATTGTCACTCACCCTTCATGTGATGACGTTAATCTATATAGGTCCGCCAGGTCATGTATAATTTATGTCAGATGTGAGTACGCCCGTTGTGTAAGTGGCGTTTCTCTCTGTATTTGCACGCGATATGAATATTAAAATATTACAGTTCTTGCCACGGACTGTCGTGGCCCTGTGACCTACCTTGTCTTTGGACCGCCCTATCCATACGTCATGCGTTTTCCTGGTGCCGTGTTGATACTGAACCCGTAGCAATCGTGATCTGCAATTTCATCTAGTGTGAACTGATCTAGAACTCATAGTGACCCGAGTTAACCTGTATCCTTACGTCGTGGAGATGTTATTTGGTTATTATTACACCCATACTGATCTCTTGTGACAGTACGCACACTATACTACTCACAGTTTTATTCGGTAAGTCGCTTCGCACGTACTATAAATAATCATCGCTCAGGTATTATACCTCCGTACTATCTTACTATACACTCATCTATCTTTTATCACCCAGGTCTAGTATTATCAGTAGGTATTTTTTCTATTATTATTCGTCCTTATATTTATATTATTTCATATAGACTTAGTAGTTATAGCATATAAAGATACTGCCCCATACTAGCAGCCGATAATTTCTCTGCTGTGAGGTGGTATTTAATACTTCTTAACAATATATTATATATTGACGTATAACTGTATGTAAGTAATGGTTCAGTGATATGTGTTTTGAGTATGTGTGGAGTTATATTTCCATGGAGGATTAGGGACCTTACTACTGTTCTTCTTATACTTATTAGACGAGTATAGGCATATTTATTCCACCTAGTATATAGCGTGTGTATTATATTTATATTTATTTGGGGAATTGAAGTAAAATTGTGGTTATAATTATAATAATATTATATTATTATTATTAATTATTAATATATATATTATCTATTAATATATAAATATATTATAATATTAATATATATCATTATTTATTTAATTATAATATTATATTTATATATATTAATTAATATATATTATATATATAGTTATGATTATTAATATTATATTATATATTTAATATATATAATTAATAATTTTTAGATTACTATATACCTTATAAATATTACATATAATATTAAATATATATATGTATTTAATTAAACCTTCCAGCCTATTTTATGTGAGCTTATAAGGTGTCGTATGTAAGTATCCGGTGTGTTGAAGTGCATTCCTAGATTCCACTTTTATAGCTATGCAGAACTAGATTGCATATAGAATTTTTACCTTGGAGGTCAACTGTTTCAATATATAATGCACACATGCAAACTCACAGTTTTCATCCAGAGTAACAATAGCTTAATACGGATCCAACCCTTCATATCAATATATCCCTCAGGCTATAGATTGCCTGCGTGATTGTAATACTAGGAGACCGCAACGGAATCCAAATCCCCACCCACATAATTCCATCAACACGACTTCGATATTATATATATAATAACCTAGGTAGTGTATAAACATAAGATAAAAGAAGTTTCAACATTTAAGGTATCAAGTACAGAGGAAACATATCTAAAGAGATAGCAATCTATATACCAATGACCCGCAGTCTCTGGAATTCTCCAATCTTACAGCATTGATAATTTTTCATGAACGCAGGCAGGAGTATAATACAGTGGAAGGTGTCTTCCTCACATATAATGCAATTCATACTCTTATTGAACTTATATATATACTCAATAATACCCTTTCATCAAAATCAACCTCTTTAAATAATGATACAAAAAAAAAAAAAAACACCATTTATGCTACTATATATACATATGATATATATCTTGATAATTGGGTTGAAAATAAAGCTCTTACAATAATAGCAAACGGTCTCCCCTCCACTCCTATCCACACTTAACCGAAACATACAATATAAATTTTGTTATATATAATATATACAAATCATCGCATGCCAACTAACATAGCATACTATACATTACTGTTAACCCGAAGAGGTGATATCGACTTCATATGATAAGCTACATCATACTACACGCTCTATTCTAATCAATAGTACTCGACATACACATGTCGTAGACGTGATCAGATACACCTCACTATGCCTATAGGATATTATCTCTTCGCTCTAAACTCAGAATTCAAGTTATCTCGACACTTGGTCAAAAGCTTTCACTCCTATTCATCGCCGATCACATTATCCGTATAATATGGTACATGTTACTGGATCTCATGAAATTAAACATCCCATACAGAACTATCATTACTAGGGAATTAGGACTTACATTTGATAACAAGTTAATGCAGAAAGCGGTGAGCCAAGCGTCGTGCGAGCTGAATAATATGCACCTTCACTCTACAATCGGCACCGACTAAGTTCACGCTGAAGCTGAACGTGATAAATAACTTTTACGTACTATGATCTAGTCGACATTAGGCTCTATAAAACAATTTCTAAGTATTAATCACCATGTTCTGTTGGATTATGAGTGAATTGCCTCTACAAGTGAATATGTTCTAGTCCGTATCGAATGAGTTCAGTGAATAAACGAGCGTTTGCAATTTACGCGAATATTTCATTATCGTAGAAGAAGCATATTTGTCTGCTGTATTCGTTAGCTAAAGTTATGTGAATGAGTCAATTCATGACGTTATACAACATAATCTATTTTAATATACAAGTGCGAGAAAACGTTTAAGATACAACACACAACCTTGTCTCTCAAATTCTATACTGCACCGATTATTCAATAAGCACCATCCGCATCTTCTTTCGCTATGTACACAACCCGGGCAAGAACGCCACGAAGCCATTCTACTGTAATACAAGACACATATAAATCTTGAGCCCATAAAAATCAAAGACTCAAATACTTGATATACTTCTGCGACACTATCTCTAAAATTAGCATTTATCACTCCACAACACCAACAATCAGACTATCAATCATGACTGGCCATCTAAATAAATTAAAGATTACCAAGAAGTTTCCCATTCACATGTGACACATTAATAACAACAATTTACTCCAACACTCTAACAAGCCAGATAAGTTCCGACAAAATCTTCAACATGCACCTCGGAACTAAATCATAGCAGTACTTACCAAAGAGTATTCATGAATCAGCTCGCAGCAAATCAAACACTTATCCTTACTTCTCTGGAAATCACTAGCATAGTATGGACTTCCATACTAAGAACCTAACAAACGATCCCAAATAGTCCCAGCACTCAAATAATTATAGTACGATTCGATGTAAATTCATTTATATACTTTCTAATTTACAATATCTAAGTCTGGAAAGGTTTTAATTACTGAAGCAGAATATCCCCTCCCATTTCCCATTTCAGGTACACACGGTTTTAGACAAAAACACTCCACCACCAGACTTCTAGCGATCTGACACAAAGCGTCCTCACCAGTTTTAAATCTCGGGAGCTAACAATCCCGGAATACATCTAGTTAGTCAATATATATATAAACAAAGGCAAGATATGTTGTAACTCACATTATCTGAAGGGCAAGTATAAACACAAGAATAAGCATCAAGCACAATAATTTCAATATGCAAATCTTTTTAGTTTGGCGTACAGGCTAGAGTCATACGGGACGCCGCTTACCTCTACTGATATCAAGAAGCACACTTATAAACAGAATTGGAGGTACTCTACGCGGCAGGGCGCCATACTATCTACTATAATCACTATTTAATCTTTTATAGTACATAGATTTACTGCAATCCACGTGCGAAGCTTTTCTCTAAAATAATCAGTAGTAATGCTTGCATGCAATTTTCACAACAAGGCTCAAAACGCTCCATAAATACAGCTTAGGACAATAATTACAGCAGATATTATTACAACAATTTCGTGTGAACCACACCGCGCAAAATGACTACAAGACAGAGATGACCAGTGCCTTAACTCCACAACAACATATGAAATTCCTTTTATTCACAATAATATAAAGGATATAAAGAAGTATTCCCAACATTCGGCCTCATTATACACCTAACAGGTTATTAAAGTCTAGACACACTCAACTCAATTCTAAGACATTCTCAATCTCAACATGACCTCACCTGCTTTATAAATCAACCCTCTACTCGGCATCCTCAAGAGCCTGAAGTCGATTTCGAATAGACACTACATAATATACTTAAATCCCCACATAAACAACATCTCTAAAGCCACTCATAAACCCGAATGTGAGTGGAGATGCGCTAACCTTAACAATGTTGCAAACACAAATGCGGGCCATTCAGGATAGAATAGTTTTAAAGACATCCTCTGCTCCATCCTTAGAACCTATGCACATCGTGACCGCCGGTTAGAGAGTCTCCCACTACATATCCAAGATCAACATCAGATGGTTGAAATTTTATGCATAATCATAACTGTATGAAAAGTAAAACCGAGACTGTCGCTCGGCCCTCAGTGTACTCCTCATCTCCATAACTTGCAACAGAAACAAAGTACTTCCAATAAAGGCCATCTCGATTGATTAGGCTTGCAACTTTTAACGGAGCTCATAAACACTCTCTCTCAGAACCCGACCTACCCCACATTCCAAACATTATAAATATCTAACCGTACAAGAATATAAATGTTACCTCCAGCATTGATTATCTGATTTCTATACTCATTTATCAAGTATTATCGACTTGATTTTCACGTTCAGCGAACGTTTATCTATATGTATAATACAGCAATCACTATTACACAAGCTGGCGATCCTTTGATATATACACTCTATAATGATTACCTTCGAATAGCTATTCTACCTGAAATGATATTGCTTACAATGAATATTATCCTTGTATCGATATGACAACTGACAACGGCAGTGCCATGCTGATCACGAAAGTTTCGCTTCTAGTGCTCACTTCATCTTCCTTCAACGGAATCATACTTAGACTATTTGAGTATTGCTTAATGATTATGTTACTGTGGCTAGTCTCCTCCCAAAACACGAACAGACATGGACACATGAGAGAACACCTTTTATTAAATAAACACTGAGCAAGTCGGAACTTGCACAGACATCATACATCGTAAAGTGGATAAAAGTTTACCAACCCTTGATTGTTTGATACAGAGATTTGATGAGCCTCCGGTACAAAATGCGGTGGTTTGGAAACAATATCTTCAGGGGAGAGTGATCGCCTGATTCATGTAGAGTGTACTTGCGAAGGCGGGCCACAAAAGTAAGTGTTATATTATTTGCAATCTATTTATTCTTCTTATTTTATTCAATATATATAATATACATTATAGTTATTAATATTATTATATTATATTAATTATATTTAAATTATTATTTATATTATTTATATTATAATTTATAATATTATATTATTATTTATATATTATATTTATTATATATATTTATCACAAAATTCTTTATATTTTTCTTTCTTTTCCTCTCCCCTAGGAGGGATTCCTTCATCCTTGTAAAACTCTGAGCAAATCACTACTTGCTCCGTCACAAGTCACCTACTCATGCATTAAATATGTACACTCTTTCTACTACAGTCGGTTCTTCATATATGGTAGCTGACATCTATTCAGAGAGTTGCATAAGCCGTTGAATGAAGATACATTCGTTATATCTATCGTGGCGATCCCCTTTTTGTTGTGGCCCGCACGATTGACTATATGGGATGCTACTTACATGAGCTTTCGCTCGGTGTACACTTCCTCACTAACTTACTCTTTTCGGCAATTTCGTTTCTCTGTCATCCATTTCACCTCTACCATCGAATGTCTCACATCACACCTAAATTACTCCCCCTCTCGCATCTTCAGTATTAAGACTTCTTATATAACTATCGACATATTTTACAATTTTATATCTATACTATGATAAAAGAGGGTGAATGGGGGTGAATTCATACTTAGTTACCTAATTAATATACTTTTTGATAGTATATATATACATTATATTATTATTAACTTATATTCATACTAATTAAACAAAAATTTCATTTTAACTTGTCACAAACTTATGTTACCTTAGGTTTTAGCTTTGTTATCCATCTTAACTCATTACAGGATTAAGATTTAAGGATGACTTTCTCATTGCTCTCGGCATCTTATGGTCGTTTATACTCATTAGGTTTAGATTAAATGAGCTTATGACCAACTAGTATAGTATCGTTCTATAGGTTAAGGTCTGATATATCTCTTGTAACGTTATGTCATTCATATGCTATAGGGTAATAATTGGGTGAGTGTCACCGTACGCCCTGTTATTAAGTTTATGGTTATAACTAAAGGATAGAGGGGTTGATTACATGACATCAGATCGTTATATATATATATTTATTAATACTATATTTTTTTTACTAAAATATTGAAATTATATTAGATTATAAATTCTAACAGCTCTATTATACATAGTAATCCCTACAACATTGCTATAACACCCATTCCTTATTACATATATATTATTCATACATAATACCAACCATAAATATAGGTAGGCCAACCCTCAATCTCTACTATAGTAATTATAGTGATTTAAGTAATATATAGTGAGGATGTTAAAATTCACATTCTTATAATATTATTCTCTATTCAAGTACGTCACATGTCGTTGTTGTGCTCACGAACCGAGTCGCTTGGAAGTCGGCGTTGTGTACTTAGGGACTCAGTAGATCTCAGGAAGGCGGAGCTATGGTTTGGGATACACACTATCGCCACTCCATAAGGTTGTTCTTTTGTGTGACTACACAAAGTGGTTATCCGCGCAACTAGTATATTAATTGCCTACTACCTATATATTTATCTCTTATACTTTATATATGACTACTATTAGATATTTGAATCATAACGTTAACTATATTTACAAATACAAACGCTTTAATAGTATACTATTCTATCATATCTATTTAATGGTATAGTTAGCGCTTAAATTTATTGCACTTATATATATTCAATAATTATACTCAAAATTCCCTTATACACACTACTATTACTATAGTAGTCACGTTTTATTATCATCCACGTTTTGGTGGAGCGTTAATAAGCGATATGGTGCTTGTGCATTGAACTGACGTGGATTCTTGGGTTTGTAGGGGACGTGAAAGACCACAAGTACTGATTCTCGATCTAAACATGAGACTTTTTGTACATGCCAGGACAATATCAGACGTATAGTGTGTGAGCCACTCTATTTGAATACTTAAGATAATTTCCTACCCCATTCCTATCTTCCAGCTTTATCACAGAATATAAGATGAAACTTCCCAGTTCTAAAATATTTACTTATTCCTCGCTGACTCTTTAGTGTCTATACCTTAATACGGTGAGCAGTTACAGATTTATTTTCGAGATTATAATAAAATGTAATTCTTACCCTCTATATATTCTTATTATTTTCCATTGATTATCATTTACAGTGTATGAGCATGCATTTATTTGAATAAATATCTATAAGAGTATACGTATTATGAAATAACAATATATTGTATAATCATGATTAATTATAAGTAAAGCTATTTTCATCTTTATATTTTAGAATTCTTTTATTATTCTAGAAGTCCTATAACGTCGTCAATTCGAACATATACAATTATCTGTCTAGTTGTCTCGTTCCTTTCATACCAATTAATACCGTGACTTTAAGAATGTCGGTGTAGAAATTCTCCTTTTCCTTCTTTAAAACCGATTTTTTTTTTTACAAAATATATACGATTAAAAAAATTACTTCTATTATTGCATAATAGATGTTAATCTCTTTATAATAAATTCTTTAAATCTCCTACATTTATACCTCAGTCAAATTATTTTTATTTAATTGTTTGTTTGTTAAATCCAGTGACTACCATTTGTGATATATATTGTATCTATTAATTTTCAAGTTTTTACAGCATCAAGACATATTTTCTTTATTTTTTTTTTGTTTGCAATATTATTTTTTATTTTTTTTGTGAGAGATAATTTAACTCTTTTAATATCTCATACAGTATAACATTTCTAAGGACTCTATGAAACACTACTCATTTGAGCTTATTATTCTACTGAAACAATAAAGACGCAAACTAAAGACGCAATCTATCTGAATGCAATAAATGCAAATACAAGAAAGACCACAGGTCAGAGACCTTTATATGCTTTCAAAAGGCACAAATAAATATTAAAATTAGATTAGATGAGTCAGTTCTTATGCCTTCACAACGGTTACGTCTTACAACTGTTAAAAAAAATTACACTTGTATATTGTATATTTTCTGTACATGAATACAACTTGTAAATTGCAGTGATAAGTGTCATCTTAAGCCCTTGTATAACAACTTTGCGAAACACCAAGTATTTTACATTGTACAGTTGAGTTACGGGAGAGACAACGAAGTCAATGTTTGTTCGGAAAATTTTTACAAGTCTACAGACGAAGGTTTGAGACTTTTTTAAAAGAAAAGTCGCGTGACTATAAAACATCGTGTAGTTTTGGACATTGTGGATTTTTTTATTTACTTTATTGGTTGTGAAAAAATATTTTGGCCAAGGGCTGCGGAAGCCGGAAGCCGGAGGCGGGAGCCGGAGCCGTGGAGCCGCAAGGTTTTGGAGAGCCGGAGCCGGAGGCGAAACTTTTTGAGGGACTGGAGGCGAGCCGGAGCCGGAGGCGAAATTTTGGGGGATCTGGAGCCGGAGCCGGAGTCCGAGAAAAAAAATAGTGCAGAAACCTGAGCCGGAGCCGGAGTCGGAGCCGCAAAAAAGAGGCTGCTTCCGGCTCCGGCAAATGCAAAATTAAGTAAATTATTAATTTTAATTACTACAGGTGTTATATATATATATATAAATAATATATATATATATATATATATATATATATATATATATATATTATTATTAATATATATATATATATATATATATAGTATATATATAATATATTATATATATATATATATATATATATTCTCTTTTTTTCCAGAAATTTGATTAGTATTATTATTATTCAATAATAAAATAGGTTCGTACTTCTATGATAACTTTAATTAATTAAGTTTATCCTTAGAAAAATCATGCCAACTAAACCAAAATCGAAAACAACTCATGTACTTGAATATTTTACTCACTCTGATGATAAAAAATACTTTATTTGGTCATATGAAATAGTTAACATCGTTGATGGGAAACAGTCAGTTCGATCATGCCCAAAAGAGTCTACCTAACTACCAGTTACTCATGGGGTCACAATACATCTATTGGATCCTTAAAATTAATGCGACATTTAAAAACCTATCATGCAGACATTGCTGCAATTGTTGAAAAGAAAGGCGAAGCTAAAGGTAATCAGGAGAAACCTTTAATTTCAAAAACTGGAGAACTAAAGTGAAAACCTTTTTCAGTGCCATAACTTATTTGTCTATTTAAGTGAAAAATTACAAAATAACAATGATTATAATGGTTTGTTAAAGATAGTGACCCATTAAGATTTTTTGCATAACCCAGTATTTTAAAGCACTGTGTGGAGACATGGTTAGAAACTGGAAGTCACTTTAGACTGGAAAAATATTTGTAAAATAGTTCTAGAAGAAAAAATAAGCTTAAAAATTGCATAAAGGGACGCTTTGTGCATTTAAAAATGGATACTTACACATGGGCAAAGCTAAATTATTTTGTCAATAATTTTATATATGTGGACGAAGATAAAAACAATATTACTAAAAACGTTAAGCAGTAAAAAAAAAAATAACTCAAAAACTACAATAGATATATTCAAGAATTTGTTACTGATATCTTAAAAGAATTCGAAATAACAAGAGACAAGTAATTAGCTTAGTTATGGATACGCATCAAACATGATCAGTACGATTGAAAAATTAAATAAGGACAATGATGGTGAGGAATAGGAAATTGGTAAATGTGATTGTAATGCAGTATTACATGAAGTATATAAATTGTTCATTTATTTGTTTTAAAATAGAGGTCACGTGTTGCCATCGCAATGTCGTTTATTTTTTTTGTCTATATACCAAATGTAAGCTGCAAAGGCCCGGTCAAAATACTATAAATTTGTTTATATTGTAAGGAGAAACAATAACCAATGAGAACTCATTTTTTAAAAACTTATTTTTAAAATCTGAATTGTCATTGGTCGTTGTTAACAAAGCTTTATTAATATTATTATTATTATTATTATTATTATTATTATTATTATTATTATTATTATATTATTATTATTATTATTATTATTATTATTATTATTTTTAATATTTTTAAAGCGATTTGTAAGGATATTGCGTATTACTTTATATATATATAAATAATTTTATATATATATAAATAAATATTTTATTGAATATATATATATATATATATATAAATGATTTTATATATATATAAATAAATATTTTATTGAATAAATGCATTTTTGTTAAGGTGTGGTAGTTCATAATCTTCAATTTACGTTAGCCTCTTTATCCTGATTGGAACGAAAGATTGTCATTTCTTGAGAAATACTATGATATTGTAAGAAATGCCAATCCCGCCTTCCCTTGAGATGGCTTGTATATATTTGTTTTTCTAAATTAATTGATAAATGTATACATTATTTTACTTACTGTTTTTAAGGGCTGTGATTCGATAAGAGGCGTAATCTGTATTACTAAAATTCGTATAAATAGTAAAAACAAGAATAATTTGGATCTTTTTCGCTTTCATTGTTGTTAACCCAAGGTGTATATAGTTGGTAATTGTGAATGCCTCATATATCTCGATCAATTTTTATTTTATGTTAGATTATATATTTTGTAACCAAGTAGTGTTTCGTTCTGTGTTTTATTGCAAAAGTGTATGTAATATTTATTTCAAATTAAATATGGTGATTTAATTTCAATGTGTAAAATATTGCAGTTTTGTTTATTGTAAAGATAAAGGTATTTAAGTTTGTGCTCTTAAAGCATTTGTGATTATATTGTATTTCTTATGTGCATTGATGTATCAGAGTGTCGTCTGCAGTATTGCATTTGTAAGGTGCATTGCTTTGAATCGTTGCTAGATGTTACTGGCAGGTAAGCTTGTATTTATGATAATTTATTTTCTGAAGTTTCGCAATTAATATATTGTGGTGATAAATATAAAACGTTTGTAAGTTTAAATATTTATTTGTTAACATATGTTTAACTGTTATAGTCACGATTTTGTTTGCAACAAAAGAATTATTTATTTACTAATAGGCAACTCATTTGCATTAGAGTAACTGTTAAAGTAAACAGCTGATCTTGTATGGTGTGGTCACATTGACAAATCGACATTTGTTGTAAATTTCAAATTTGATTAATTTTCAAGTAAAGATTTAAGATTACCTATCAAATCATCCAGTCTGTATATTTTTGTTAAGATATTTTATTTATTTATATACATTTTTGAACATAAATATTTATATATATTTTATATACATATTTATGGGCGAGAATCTGTATAAATTTAATGTTAGAGTATTTTATTGTTGTTTAACAGTTGTTTGTATATATACTTTAGTGCACATACAGATGTACATAATGCATGTACATATGTATGGACATTGATCTATATTGCAAAAAGGTATATTTAAAGTATTTAATATAATTGATATTTGGTACTGAGGTTCTATCTATTCGGTGCGCATATATGTGGATACCTGTGGACATCCAGATATATGTACATGATGCATAAAAACGCTAGGTCTTGTATAAAAGCAGTACATACATTCATTTATTTTTTTTATTAAAGTATTTTTAACTTATTCAGTCAAGTTTTTGAGTGTTTCCCAAGGTAATTTATTTTCTTGTTTATTTAAATATTCAAGTAGCAATTATTTTAGGTCTTAAAGACATTGATTTCATGGTCAAAGTATTGATCATAAAACAGGTAAATTCATTGATAACGAATAATATTGACTGAACGGTTTTCACAAAGCAACGAACCCGGTCAAACCATTGTTTCACTTGAAGGATCTTCAGGGAGATAGGTTGGTGAGTTTTAAGTTTAGAATTGCACTATAATATTGCACAGGCCGGTACTCCATACAACAGGAGGTCTGATACTGTTACAATATAGGTTTTGAGAATCTTAGAAAGCTGATAGTTTGGTTGGCATGCAAGGGGGCCCTGGCCAAGGAGATTGTTTATCAGTCTTGAAGAGTAAGTTTTTGACATATAATTTAATATCTTTCAACCAATCCATTACATTTAAATTGGGCGTTCCTGTTCGGGATTTTATTTTGTCACCCTTCAGTCATTATCTCGTTATCATTGAATTCCTTGTTGTGAATTGATTTTGCTATTCTGCTGAATATTTGAGCACAGTGTATCCATTCGTAATTGCTTTGCTAGAACCTGTGCTAGAGTTACTGTTTAAGTATTTTCACCAATATCGGCATTTGGGATATATGTTGATATTGTGTTGTAACTGTCAATGTAGTCCGTTGTACGGTTTATTTTATTGAAGTTGAACGTATATGATTTTATGCGTATTGGTGAAATAGTAGTTTGCTATTGCAACAATACCCATTGCTTGGAAACAATTAAACTCTGGAATAATTTAATACTTTATATTTTATGTTTTTTTAAATATATATATATATATTAAAATATATATATATATATTTATTAATATTGTTTAGATAGGCAGTAAAATTTACAAAGTTGAGTGAAGCGAAAATAGTAGTTTCGGAATTCCTGATTTTACCCTGTTTGTGTTTAGGACCGAAAATACTGTTTTCCCACAAGATTTTTGCAAATTTTACTACAAATTGTTTAAACCCGTATATATATATATATATATATATATATAATACTATATATATATATATATACTTATTAATATATATATATAATATATAATATATATATATATATATATATATACATTTGCAATTTTGTGGTTAGAAAGTTGTTTTCCTGCGAGTATCAGTGGGAGCCAAATTTCGAAATTTTGGTAGAAAACGTGGTTGCGATTCGTGCGTCAAGAAGTGACTTTGTTAGCGAACGATATATTTTATAATTTGTTTTGATTACAACGATTATAACTATGGCTACTTCTAATGCTGAATTTGTGGAGATGTGCAAATCAATGGGTTTTTCGGGCAAGGAACTCGCTGCTGCGTTAAAAGATAGAATGGCTCAAGAAGCCGCGCTCGAGCAACAGAAGATAGCTGCTGATTTAGAGGAAAAGAAATTAGCTGCTGCTTTGGAGGAAAGGAAATTTGCTGCTGCTTAGAAGAGAAAAAGTTAGCGCTTGAGACGGAAGAGAGAAGGGAGAAAGCTAAGCTTGAAGCTGAAGCTGGTGTAGAAAAAGCTAAGCTTGAAGCTGAAGCTGAAGTTGAAAAAGCCAAGCTTGAAGCTGAAAGGGAGAAAGCTAAGCTTGAAGCTGAAGCTGAAGTTGAAAAAGCTAAGGTTGAAGCTGAAGCTCAAAGAGTCAAGTTTGAGGCAGAGAAGGATGCAAGAGAAGCAGAGGAGAGAGTGTTGCAAATGAAGCTTGATGCTGAAGAAAGACAGCGTCAGCATGACGCTACAGTTGCTTCACAAAACACTCAGAGCAGCCACAGCGCTTCCTACGCCAGTAAATACCCGAAATTGAAGCTTCCATTCTTCGATGAGAAACGAAATGATATAGAGGAGTACTTGTTAATGTTCGAAAAACAAGCGGAGGCAAATGACATCCCAAAAGAAAAGCGAGCGTTTGTTTTAGGGTGTTTCCTTACAAGTAAGGCGGTCAGTGTGTTCAACAATATGACTGTTGAAGAGCTTAAGAACTATGAAGGTCTAAAAAGAGCTTTATTAGAGAGGTACGGACTCACTGAAAGTGGGTACTGCGCTAAGTACAAGACCATGAGTCCTACGGAGGATGACAATCCTAGGGTGTACTTACAAAAGATAATTGAAGCTCTGAAGACAAGTGGATTACTGCAGGCAAATGTAACACTGACACCAGATATCTCAATGAGTTTTTCTCTCAGTGGACAGTATTTAAATTACGGCGTCGAAAGAACTCGCTACTACCTGAAGAAAACAAGAGAGAAGATACGCAAGAGATATAGCTAGTTCAGAGGGATACATGGAACTCATAGTTTAAAGTTCGTAACAAAACAGTCACGCACGAATACAATCACGCGGATAAAGCCACAATAACAATATAATTTTAATCGAGAGGCAGTGGTTACTCTACGAATAGTAATCATAAAGCAGTGACCACATACAGTCAAGGTACAACAATGAAAGTAAGATCGGTGGTGGAAGCGGCGACAGACAGGGTCATCGTCGCAGTAGCAGTGAGCCCAGGGTGGTGATCACATGCTTCAAGTGTCAAAGGAGAGGGCATCTCGCTAGACTGTAGAGCCCCTCCATATTTCAACAATAGTGGAAGAGGACAGAGTAGTTCAGGCAGACAGAAAGAGGAAGAAAAGAGCACGGGAGCATCCGGAGTCCTCTGGAAAGCGGCAGTAAAAGTCCTGAATGGTTAAGGTGAAGAGCCGAATCTCCTGAATGAAGTAGAGAAGGTGGAAAATGACAGATGTCACACCTACCTGTGACTTATGGGATGGTGAATGGCTATCAAGTCAAAAACCTCGCGTGATACTGGTTGTTAATGTTGTAGTCGTCGAAATAAAGAAATTCGTAACCTAAGAGGTGTTAATGTGGGAGACAACATGAGATAAGATTGTTGGAGGACGGTATCGGTGATAGAAAGCTCCTCTCGCAAATAAGATGTGGATACCCCTTATTACGTGGGTAGGCAACCGGCAGCGGTGGCTGCACGGAAGTCGTCTATGATTTATTCATTGGGAATGTCAAATGTGCATTGCCGCCTGAAGTCAGCACTAACGCTCAGCAATGGGAGTCGACCGAGTGTCGAGGTCTTCGTAAAGTAGAAGACGAGCATAACCACAGAAGTTTGCTATTCCCCATCGCCGAGAACGCTGAGGAAGATTCTCATGAAGAATCTGGTCAAACCAATCATAGTTTTGGAATGGCGAGTTTGGAGGGGGAAGAATTTTACAGAGGGAAACCGTCCGTACCACAGTCTTTGGACGTCGAGGAAAGAGATGTCGAATCAACCGCGGAGCCATCACTGAACGTGATGACAGGGTCCCAATGTTCATCTAAGGGTGAAGAGGTTACAGGAAAAGAAGAAGGCACAGGTGTAACGGATGTCCAGGTGACATCAATTGAAGAAAGTACATATTGGTCTGACGAGACAGATCGTACTAATGAATGTGGTGAGTTACGGAGAAGTGATGTAGCCCCTCACATACAAAGTTCCATCGAGGAAAAGACAGTAGCTGTGGGAGAAGAAGAAGCACCTCGCAGAAGCATAACTGCACAGAAAGTTATAGGAGGGTGCGGCGAAGTTATTAACGAAATGAAAGATGCGATGTCTCAAAGAGAGGAAGATAAAGAATGTAGTATAAAGGAAGTTTGTGATGGTATGCCGAAACGCAGGGAGAAGTTAAAGAGTCATTCTCAGCAGTATTGCTGGGACAGTCAGAATTTATTGCGTTTAGGATTAAAAGATGAGAACAAGGGGAGAGCAAAGTTCATTGAACTGTTTAAAAATGTGGTAAAATCATTGTGCCAGAATACTTTGGTAAAGGGAGAGAAGATGAGACGCCGAGACTGCCATAGAGAAATGGTACAGTCGGTTAATGATGCTAAATGGCTCAATGAAAGGTTTGGAAAAGAGTTCTTAAGAGAAGACATCGACAGCATGGTAAAGGTTTGGATAATAAAGGAAGTTATGTGCGGAGAGAATGAGAAAACATACTTCAGGATGATTAAAGAAGGAATGTCAGGAGAGGAGGAAAGATGTAAAACTGATTGTAAAAATGAGAAGTGTGATGATGATAAGAAGTCTCATGTAAAGAGTTATCGTATGCTGAAACTATTGTTTGCAGGGAAGACGATAGGAGTTAGTAGGAAGGACGAAAAGTGTCGGAAGAGACACAAAAAGACAGAGAAAGGCACATTATGGAGGAAGTTGAAGAGAAAAGGAGATGACGAAGAAAGAAGAGGATGTAGGTTCTGGAGGAAAGGGTTAAAGAGAAACACTGGATGACTTGTGTACAGAAGTGAAAACGCCGATAACTGTAGTCAATAACGAAAATATGGACGAAAGAACATGAGGCCGACTAAATTTGTCGAACAATGATTAAAATATTCTGTGACCAGCGGCCGTGAACACCCGAATAGCTCTTGAGACTGTTCTTCAAAAATTCAAGTTTGTTCTAATCCACATTAGTGGGCGAGACAACGTCATTGCTGACTACCTAAGTAGGTCATATGCCGATGATGCATTGGATTCGTCTTCAGGAGCCTCTACAGAAGAAGGAGCACTGTGAATAATGAACCAATGTTTTATCATCATGTAAATAAAGCAAAGTGTACCAATTTGCTTCATGTTGGGTGGGCCAAAGATGTAATGCAGTATTACATGAAGTATATAAATTGTTTCATTTATTTGTTTTAAAATAGAGGTCACGTGTTGCCATCGCAATGTCGTTTATTTTTTTTGTCTATATACCAAATGTAAGCTGCAAAGGCCTGGTCAAAATATTGTAAATATGTTTATATTGTAAGGAGAAACAATAACCAATGAGAACTCATCTTTTTTTAAAAACTTAATTTTTAAAATCTGAATTGTCATTGGTCGTTGTTAACAAAGCTTTATTAATATTATTATTATTATTATTATTATTATTATTATTATTATTATTATTATTATTATTATTATTATTATTATTATTATTATTATTTTTAATATTTTTAAAAGCGATTTGTAAAGGATATTGCGTATTACTTATTATATATAAATAATTTTTAAATAAAATAATATATATATAAATAAATATTTTATTGAATAAATGCATTTTTGTTAAGGTGTGGTAGTTCATAATCTTCAATTTACGTTAGCCTCTTTATCCTGATTGGAACGAAAGATTGTCATTTCTTGAGAAATACTATGATATTGTAAGAAATGCCAATCCCGCCTTTCCTTGAGATGGGTATATATTTGTTTTTCTAAATTAATTGATAAATGTATACATTATTTTACTTACTGTTTTTAAGGGCTGTGGATTCGATAAGAGGCGTAAATTCTGTATTTACTAAAATCTTGTATAAATATAAAAACAGGAATATATTTGGAATCTTTCCGCTTCATTGTCGTTAACAACACCTAAAGGTGTATATTTGGTAATTGTTGAATGCCTTACATCATCTCAATCAATTTTTATTTATGTTAGATTATATATTTTGTAACCAAGTAGTGTTTTGTTCTGTGTTTTATTGCAAAATGTATGTAATATTTATTTTCAAATTAAATATTTTGTGATTTAATTTCAATGTGTAAAATATTGCAGTTTTGTTTATTGTAAAGATAAAGGTAATTAAGTTTGTACTCTTAAAGCATTTGTGATTATATTGTATTTCTTATGTGCATTGATGTATCAGAGTGTCGTCTGCAGTATTGCATTTGTAAGGTGCATTGCTTTGAATCGTTGCTAGATGTTACTGGCAGGTAAGCGTGTATTTATGATAATTTATTTTCTGAAGTTTCGCAATTAATATATTGTGGTGATAAATATAAAACGTTTATAAGTTTAAATATTTATTTGTTAACATATGTTTAACTGTTATAGTCACGATTTTGTTTGCAACAAAAGAATTATTTATTTACTAATAGGCAACTCATTTGCATTAGAGTAACTGTTAAAGTAAACAGCTGATCTTGTATGGTGTGGTCACATTGACAAATCGACATTTGTTGTAAATTTCAATTTGATTAATTTTCAAGTAAAGATTTAAGATTACCTATCATCATCCAGTCTGTATATTTTTGTTAAGATATTTTATTTTTTATATACATTTTTTTTGGGGACATAATATTTATATATATTTTATATACATATTTATGGGCGAGAATCTGTATAAATTTAATGTTAGAGTATTTTATTGTTGTTTAACAGTTGTTTGTATATATACTTTAGTGCACATACAGATGTACATAATGCATGTACATATGTATGGACATTGATCTATATTGCAAAAAGGTATATTTAAAGTATTTAATATAATTGATATTTGGTACTGAGGTTCTATCTATTCGGTGCGCATATATGTGGATATCTGTGGACATCCAGATATATGTACATGGATGCATAAAACCTAGTCTTGTATAAAAGCAGTACACATTCATTTATTTTCTTTTTTATTAATGTAATTTTTTAAACTTATTCCAGTAGTTTTCTTGAGTGTTTCCCAAAGGTAATTTATTTTTCTTTGTTTTATTTAAATATTCAAGTAGCAATTATTTTAGGTCTTAAAGACATTGATTTCATGGTCAAAGTATTGATCATAAAACAGGTAAATTCATTGATAACGAATAATATTGACTGAACGGTTTTCACATAAAGCAACGAACCCGGTCAAACCGTTGTTTCACTTGAAGGATCTTCAGGGAGATAGGTTGGTGAGGTTTAAGTATAAAGTTGCAATTGTAGTATTTGCACAGGCCGGTAACTTATACAACAGGAGGTCTAGATTAACTGTACAATATAGGTTTGGAATCTTAGAAGTGATAGTTGGTTGACTTGTCAAGGGGGCCTGCCAAAGGAATTGTTTTGATCAGCTCTGAAGAGTAAGTTTTTGACATATAATTTAATATCTTTTCAACCAGTCCATTACAGTGATACAGATTTTATTGAATGTCAAAACGAAGAAGTAATAGTTGTTTTCAGAATGAACTTGATAAAACTATGAAAAGACTATGTTCGATAACGTTAACTTTGCACACATGAGATGTGGAGTTCATACTTTACAGTTAGGAGTGCGTGATGGTCTCCACAAATACTCATAGAGCAAATCTTTTAAGCAGGGCGAGACAAATAGCAAAGCAGCACGTACCCCAAAATTAATAGGAAGCTCTAAAGAATCAAGCTGCAAAAGTGGCAATCTCAGGTCAGAGACAAGATGGGGAAGTACATGTCCTTATGATCTAAAGTCTAAAGGCTTCTGCAACTAAAAGATTAGTAGTAGTATGGATGGCTGCGCGGTACTTCTGAACTTTCTCTCTCCCATAGTCAGTGGGAACAAATTGAAACACTCGAAGAATTATTAAAACACCCATACTTTACAAAAAAAAAAAAAAAGACTTGACTGCAGGAAAAATTTTTATAGAGAAACGGATTTAGCAAATCACAAATAAATTCCATGAAAGAAGGAAAGAATGTTAACTGAAAATATAAATATTTTTGTCGACAATCTTGGTTTAGAACATTCCCATAGAACTGAAGATCTGATATTTTAAAGCTAGGAGTGTTCTTTGTGAACTAAAGACTTAAAATGAATAACGCTGTCGAACAGAAATCTGGGGCCGGAGTCAGATAGTTCAGCAGTTTCCAGGAATCCTCCCTTGTAGAATTTTGTCCGATGAAGATGAAGAAGTCACATTTGCCAGATAATGGGAAAAATTGGAGCATGCAGAAAAGCGATTGAAAAAACTAAAAGACAATCTACTAGTAAAAGACATTCAACCTAAATATCTTCTAGAAAAATAAAAGGTAGAATTCCATTAGTCATTAGATGGAATAATGAAAATCGACCGGAAACCAAAGTTATCAGTTAAAGAGGCAATCAATTGCTATCCTAAAATTTTGCAAGATGCCGCTTGCACAATTACAACTTTGCCTCCTGTTCAAGTGAATGTTGAAAGCTTATTTTCTGCTTTAAAAATAATAAAAACGGATCTTAGGACATCGTTAAAGAGGATTTTATTGATGGTTTTATTTTAAGAAACAATTGTTTTGAATAAATTTTATACAATCTGGTCTCGGGCTGTTAAAAGAGAAATTATTTTAAAAGTTAGGGAGAAAGTTTATATTATATATTATTTATATTATATAATATATATATATAATATATATATATATATATATAATTTAATATATATCATATATATATATATATTATATATATATATATATTATATATATATATAAAATCTGTTTTGAATAAAATTATGTTATATAATGTTCAGGCTCATAGTTCAATCGAGGAATTATTTTAAACTTTAGATGAATCTAAAATATGATTTTATTCCTTTAGGAAAAAAAAAATAATAAAATTATATTACGTAAGTGTACAGGCAGTTCAAAGAGGAATAATATTAAAATTTAGGAAGAAAGTGACTGGATTCCTTTTCTGTATTTCTTAAATTCTTATTTGTCTTAACTTTACGGACAAGTTTACGAATGATGTTGCTTAACAAACATTTTAATTTCATCATAAGCCCTCAAATTTTGTAATTCAGAATTAATGATTTCATGACTGTAAATGAGAAGGAATTATAACAAAGGGTCGGAGCCGGAGCCGGAGTCGGAGCCGAACAATTTTAAAATGCGGAGCCGGAGCGCGGAGGCCGAGTTCGGAGCCGGGTAATTTTAAAATCCTGGAGCCGGAGCCGGAGCTCGGACCGGTAAATTTTAAATG